>JAFVLL020024473.1:0-30799 GCA_021397915.2 Tor tambroides | reverse complement strand
TGACACAGACAGGAACACCGGGGAGTAACGAGTAGACCAGACAAACACTAAATGAACAGACAGGACTATAAATACACAGGATTATTAACAAAACACAGCTGGGACATAATTAACTGATAAATCACACTTAACAAGGACAGGAAACAAACCAAATAAGGAAACATGAGGCAGGAACACATGACAGACACAACAGAGGTCTGACATAACTCCCCCCTCCCGGAAGGCGCATCCCGCGCCGTAACAGTTCCACCGGGGAGGGGGGGTGGGCGCTCTGGAGGCCCCTCAGGACAGACATGGACAGGAACACAGGACGGGGACCTCCAGAGCGGAACAGACAGATCGGAGGCCATGGCGGAGCTGGGAGCTCTGGAGACCATGGCGGTGCAGGGAGCTCCAAAGGCCATGGCAGAGCAAGGGGCTCAGGAGGCCATGGCGGTGCAGGGAGCTCAGGAGGCCATGGCAGTGCAGGGAGCTCAGGAGGCTATGGCAGGTGTCCCTCATCCCTCTGCCCAGCCACTCCAGCCTGAACCCTTCTACCCCCCCAAAAAATTTCCATGGGGCAACTACGGGGTATCAGCAGCCCTCCGGGGCTAGACAAACAGGAACAGGACTGCCCACAGGAACAGGAAGCCCTCCTGGGCTAAGCTCAGAAGCTGATGCGTCTTCTGGGCATGACATGACTTCAGGGGCCCTCACAGGGTCCCTCAGCAACCGCTTCCACTTCCATGACAGGAGAGGCTGGGACTGGCCTCCATGGCCACAACTCGAGGAGCCACCTGCCCCAGACGAGTCTCCATGGACATGACCGACAAGACAAGGTGATTAAAATGTTCCAGTGGGCAAGACAAGACTTAAAAACGGCACTCCTGGCCGTGACATGTGGACTGGATCCACGGGACCTGGGAACGGCACTCCTGGCCAAAATTAGGGAACTGGATCCTCTGGAACCGGAAACAGCACTCCTGGCCGTGTCTAGGGAACTGGATCCTCTGGAACTGGAAACGGCACTCCTGGCCATGTCTACGGAACCGGATCTTCGGGACTCGGGAACGGCACTCCTGGCCGTGTCTAGGGAACTGGATCCTCTGGAACCGGAAATGGCACTCCTGGTCGTGTCTACGGAACTGGATCCTCGGGAACTGGGAACTGAAGTGAGCCGCAGCCGTCGGGCTTGACGTCGTAGCAGCCGGCGGGCTTGACTTCAGAATGGCCAGTGGGCTGAGAGAGCTGCAGCCGGCAGACTTGACATCGGAACAGCCGGCGGGCATGAGTCAGCGGCGGCAAGCGGGCTTGGGTGAGCTGCGGATGGTGGCGGGCATGGGTGAACCGCGGACGGCGGCATGAACGAGCGGCAGCCCGTGAACTTGACTTTGGAGCCGCGGAGGGCGGCGGTGATTTCCCCGCGAACGGCGGGCTTGATGGATCCGCGGATGGCGGCGGACTTGAGGGACTCGCGGCACTCGCGGCGATCCCGCCGAACTCCAACGCCGTATCAGCGGGCTTGCCACATTAACTGCAGGCGGGCTATGGTGGGATAACGAGCGGCGACTTCCTTGCCGTGGGACAGACAGACAGGAACAACAACAACAAAAAAAAACTTTCAAAACGGAAAGTCTGACAGTTATTAATAGGCGCGTTCGACTTGAAGCGGCGCTGTGCAGAATGATCAGTGTATGACAACAAAGTATCGCGAGAGAGATTCCAAAGCTTAAGGATCTGTCTGCTCTCTTATCGCTCTCGCGGTACTTTGATGTCATTCTGCGCAGCGCTGCTTCAAGTCGAACGCGCCTAATGAAACGTTACATTTGGATATTTTCATGTCTGGGAAAAATATAGGTTAAGAAGAAACGTCACTTTGACTTCTAAATGTGTTAAAATTCAGTTGAATATGAATGAATAAAACTTTACTTGGTGCTCTCGGTGTCACGTCTTCAAAAGCCTCATACTTGGGTGAGTTAAACTCGTGTAAGTTTGAGCTGTCAAAGGTAATACGGCCGCGCTGGGATCTGAGTGGGATAGGGTAGAAGTGACATGATGTGCAGAGGATGTCTTGTCGTTTGCCTGGAGGACAGATCATATTCATGTTAGACTTTAAAATACAGAGACTTTACATTTGGTACATGTCTGAGACATACATCTGCAGATTCGTGAGAGCTGCAGAGGAAAGCACACGTGTGTGCATTGAATGAACGAGACTTTATCTGTTTCTTTCTGTCTGCCCCCGTGGGAAGATATGATGCAATGTGGTGTTAGACTATTTTAAGGAAAACCAAACTCTTAGTGAAACTGTGAGAATCATAAAGCACTGATGAAATATCATTCTCAACTGAGCAATGCAGTACCAGCAGCGGCAAGTCTTCCTGTCACAGACTCATCATATACACAGTTACTCAGAATATTGTTCAAAAGTTTGGAGTCGTAAGATTTTTTAATGTTTTTGAAAGAAGTCTCTTCTGCTCACCAAGGCTGCATTTGTTTGATCAAAAATACAGTAAAAACAGCAATATTGTGAAAAAATTGTGCAATTTAAAATAACTGCTTTCTGTGTAAACATGTAGTAAAATGTAATTTTTTTTCCTGCAATGCAAAGCTGAATTTTCAGCATCATTACTCCAGTCTTCAGTGTCACATGTTCCTTCAGAAATCATTCTAATATGCTGATTTACTTTCAGTGGTGAAAACAGACATGCTGCTTCATATTTTTTGGGGAAATTAACAGTTTTTTTTTTTTTTAAATCAGGATTACATTATAAATATTTACAGCCACTTTTGATTAACTTAATGCACCCTTGCTGAATAAAATTAATTTCTTAGAAAAAATAGAGACCCCAAACTTTTTTTTTTCTTTTTCTGGTTAGTTAAAACAAATACTGCATGCAGTAACAATTTTACCTAATAGCAATTAAATTGCTTAATAATCTCAGGCCTACAGCCCTGATCGTCAGCGATGAACCCCAGAGACATATCCCCAGTGAAGACCTCGACTAAAAATACAATAAAACTAAAAATATAACAAAATAACTAAAAATATAATAAAATATCTAACTACATAATACTATTATTTTTTAGAAATTGCATCAATATAAAAATAGAAATATAATACATTTATACATTTAAAATTTTCATTAATAGTATAATATATTAGTATAATATTATATATATATATATATACACACAACAGAAATATATTAAATGAATTAAACTATAAATTAAAATTATAATAAACAAACAAATATATATTATAAAAATAGACCGAGAAACAATAAATGCATTAAACTATACATTACAATTATAGCAAATGAATAAATCATATAAATGAAAAACTTCAAATAATGAATAAAACACAAATATAACAAATACATTAAATTATAAATTAAAATGCCCCATCGGGACAAGACCACGGGAATCAGATAAGCCCTTTACACAATCTGACATGGCTACGGTTGGAATTGAACTGCGGGTTTCGTCTGGCCAGAGGAGAACTGGCCCCCCAACTGAGCCTGGTTTCTCCCAAGGTTTTTTTCTCCATTCTGTCACAGAGGGAGTTTTGGTTCCTTGCCGCTGTCGCCTCTGGCTTGCTCAGTTGGGAACACTTAATTTCTAGCGATTATCGTCGATTTGATTGCACAGATACTATTTAAACTAAACTGAGCTAGACAATGACATCTCTGAATTCAATAATGAAATGCCTTTAACTGAAAATTGAGTGTTTAATCTTATCATTATACATTACTGACACTCTATCCTCCAATTTGATACTGTTAAGTGCTTTGACACAATCTGTATTGTTAAAAGCGCTATATAAATAAAGGTGACTTGACTTGACTACTACAGAAAGCCACAATAATAATTGTGTGTGTATATATATATATATATATTGTAAATCATTTTGATTGAACTAAAATGAGAGATTGAACAAATTAGTAACTCATGGCCACGAATTAAGACGTTTTTAATTTGTGGCCAACTGTACAGCATATCTACAATTTAGCTATTTCAGAAAGAACATGGAGAAAATAGTTAAACTCTACAGACCAAAAATTGAAAGCAAAGTATTGATAACCGAAATCAAAGCTCAGAAACTTTTAAGTTCAGAAAGAGTCATTAAAAGTGCTGAACTCACGGTCTCTGTAGAAGAGTAGATGGTCTGCTGAGAAGCTCCAGGCAGATGTGCCCATGAGGAGCCCCATGCTGACTGATATAGGCTCAGGACTTCCTCTTCCACTGGAGAAAAACAACTCCAGGGAACCAGAGCCTCCAAAGTCAAGACGATCCCAAGATCAGGTCAGTCTGACACACACATCTGTGACCTCCCTTATGATGCCTGATGATAACAGCATATTCCAGACCATCTCCAACATGACAGACATCTGACAAACATTCAGACGAATAAAATGCTTTTTACCAATAAAGCATAATAGTTATTGCTACAAAACTATGAAATATGTTCTATGGCAGTGATTCAAAGATCTAAGTCACTTCCATATTTCTGTTTTATATGTCAAAAGAACCAAACAATGAAACTGACATGAGTTTATCAATTTCACCACTTCATTTGACTGTCTGAGGTACTATTTCATAAGGTTTACATTTGAGGCCTAAAATACAACACTTTATTGTGCAAAAATAACATCATAAAGTTCCCAAATGCCAATTTAACTTATAATTCTTAAGAGGTTTTACGTTTCAGTCAGTAAATTATATTCAAGGTTATCAGGCCTTCAAGAATATTCTTTTCTGATCGAAAATCAATAGGGAAGATGAAAATTCATGCTGATGAAATATCATACCTCAGATAAAATGTTTGTGATGACGTCTTCTCAGAGTAGTGATAATATAAAAATAGCAAATGGGACTGACTAATAATCCATGTTGCTATAATACAACAAATCAAACCTGTTCACATGAACGCTCTTATACTAAATGTAGTCAAACAGAACCTAAATGTGTGATATGAGTGTACAATGGAGCAGTTCAGTTTACTGTGAGTGCAATTTGACTAGATTTGACTAGATTCATATGTCAAACCTGAAAAAGTACAAATAAATAAGTAATAATAAGACAACTACATCTGGGAGAATTTCAGCTGAATATATCAAATCATTCTGATGGATTAGTGTCTGAACTGATCATATCTGAGGCATTAAATTAGATTCAGAAGTCAGGGTGTGTGAGAGTATAACAATTATATCTCAGAGTTAAGTTACATGAATACATTTCCTCCTGTTGAATATCAGGAAGTGTCTCTGAGGGCAGCGTTAGAAAATACAGGGAAATTAAACTTGTGTTTGACCCAGACGACAAGTTGCTGTGTCTTTCAGTATAAATTCAGAAGAAGTTAGACAAAATAGTACATAACAGTAACTTAAACTGTAATTAAAAAAAAGTTCTAAAATGATGTTGCAGAAACCAGCCACGTGTAAATTCAAACTTTTAAATGCCATTTTCACCTAATCACCATTCACTCTTCTCATTATCACTCTGCTTCAGGCACAGTTTAAAGGGAAAAAAATGCAAACTATAATTAGGAACTAGACTATACTTATTTTGGATCAAATAAAGTGCACAAACATGGACACCAGGTTAAAAAAAAAAAACACTAGCTGCAATGTACAGTACAGTTTGTAAATGTCCTCAGCTGCAACACATCCAAAGTTATGAAAACCGTTAGTGATAATGGCCTTATACAGTAATTATTATTTTGGGGTGTGTTGAAACAAGGCTTTGCAAATCATATTTATTGTGCTTTGCATGCATCTGGTTTAAGCACTGATTCATAATTTATGTGTAGTCTACATACACATTGCACTCATCATGAAGTTTGGGCCCAACCACTCATTTTTAATGTTACCATTTTCAACATTTTACTAGAGTAATGAAATTGTCAGAGTTGTGAATCAACAAAAAAGTAGTATAGGAATTACCAAAAATGTTAAATCAAAAATATCTCTCTTCTTCTTCTTTTTCTTCTTTTTTGTCAAGGCTTTAGACTGGAATGGCTATTTTTAGTCATATATGGTCATTAAGAATATAACATTAAAACATACATAATCCCTTGATTGGGATTTGGATTCCAGAGGTGCTTTATTTTATGGCTTTGTTTGGTTGGATTGAGGAGGAGTGTTCTAAGTAAAAGGTTATTTTTATGAAGAAGTCATTTATGAATAAGAAGTGGGTTTTTTTATTAATTTATTTATTTATTGGCAATTTTTTGACATTTGCTTAACTGAATATTAGTTTGGTGTTGATGAGAAGGTATACATACGTACATAGGGGAGACCGGGGAGTGTTGTAACACTGTCAGTTTGACAAGTCAGAAAAGAGCTGTGGTGATCTTACAGGAGAAGTGGCATGTGAATGTGAGCAATATTGTAGATTTTACGACCAAAAAGCTGATTTTCAGGAAAGAAAGTAATTTTTTTCATTAAGATTATTTTTTCGCCTAGCAATCATCGTATTGTAGATACAATAATTTGACTTACAAGTAGCTGTTTCTTAATGTGATACTTTGCATCCATGCTAATTTTAAACCCACATGCTAAATCAGTTAGCTATGTTATGGCTGCTTGGGGTGGGGATAGTTGTAACAGTTCATTAAAAATGTTACAACCAACTCCTTATGATGATTCCAATGAGTCCAGTTATCCAATCACATCCTCTATTGAGGCAATATCATGTGAGGTTTTTGTTGCACATCAAGGGATTTATGTAAAATGTGTTTCCATCATAGTTTATGCACATATCTTCTTATTGGATAAAAACACTATCCGCCTCAAATGAGCACATACATTTTTTTGTGCACATGTTTAGAATTTATGCGCATCTTAACATTTCCATCCAGCATTTTTATGTGATATTCCAAAATTCACATAAAAATAGGTAGATGGCAACCTTATAGATACAGACCTTACCTTGCAGATAACCTTACAGATAGTGACTGAATACAGCACACACAAAGTCCTAAAATCAATACAATATGATGTTTTTGTCACTTTATTTAAAAATGATTATTCTTTGTTCTTCAATAAAGTTCTTGCATAAATTGGAAGTGTGGGTCTTATTTCAGCAAATTACCTGACACTGTTACATCTATCCCCAGTCTGTTACAACTCACCCCAGTAGTGGGGTAGGTTGTAACAACAGAACTCTTTGTATTTGACATCAACTAACATAATCTGTAATTATGCGGTACACATCCAAGTGAGTTTTATTTGTAGTAGACAAATGTGGCTACCATATATCAAAGTCTGAGAAATCTAGCACAAACAACGTGTTACTTTCATCACTGGTCTCCTCTACATGTGTGTGTGTGTGTGTGTGTGTGTGTGTGTGTGTGTGTGTGTATATATATATATATATATATATATATATATTAGTGCTGTCAATCGATTAAAAACAATTAACTAATTAATCGCACATTTTTCTGAAATTAATCGCGATTAATTAAACATTAAAGTTTTTAAATATACTTTTATATTGGAATTTCACATTCAATCTTCAAATGTACAATGTACTAAAATATTAAAATATTTTTTATACTTCTTTAATGGCATCTTTTTTATGATTGAAGGCCAGCATCACTGATATCAGTACTACTGATGTCTCTATAAAAGTTTTTTTCCCCTGAATATTTAATCATTGACTGTAGCCAGTCAGCATTACAGTATAATTTAGATCTATAAATTTATTATAATTTTATTATAAATTTTATTATAATTTATTAAACTTAACTAATAAATATAAGTGAACTTAAAACAATCATCACATTATAATAAAATGTTATAATAAAATTACATATTTAGCTACTTGTGCCCTTCAGCAGAAATATACAGAAAATGAATACTTACCAAACACTAAATTCTAAATTAAATATAGATGTTAGTCTAAAACAGTTATTGATTTCCTCTTTTTTTCTTTGGTTCTTGGATTAATAGACATCACAGCAGCTGGTTATTAGCTTATTTGCCTGCTATGGCTTTAAAAGCTGCTGCTGCTGAACGTGACGCGGATCTGAGGCTTATTTTCTCACAACTCTCTTTACCTTTTCTGACCCACTTGAGGTCTTAAAGTCTGTACTAATGAGCGGACGAGTTGAATCGGGTGTTTTAGATGAGGGAGACAGTGCTGGGGTGCCTCAGGACAGTTTTTAAAACCATTTCAGAGACATGTTATTAAATGTGACGCATATATAACATATTGCATGCATGCACGCAGTTTTAAGGCAGCTTTAATCGCCTTTTCGGTAACTTCATGCCTTAACTGGCAGGCATAACTAGGACATTGCATGCACGTAGTTTCTTTTCGCTGTTGATATGAAATGATACAGGCTACAGCGCGCCTGCAGCTTTGTGCGTGTATTTGAAGAGCGCGCTTCTAAGCACAGTATCTTTTTCAGCTCGTTTGACTCACGCCTAGCGCGGAGGCGAGATTTGGCGTGTCTGAAACGTCTCCCGTTTGATGTGGTCATAAAGACGTTCTGCATCTAAATAAACGCAATCCTTTTCAAGAAAAAAGAGACGGAGGCAGCAGTTGTGAATGGGGTGGCCAACCCTAGCCCTGCCCCTGCGTTAATTGCGTTAAAAAAAATTTAACGCGTTAATCTGAAAAAAATTAATCGCATGCGTTAACGCACTAATTCTGACACCACTAATATATATATATATAGTGCCTTGCAGAAGTATTCAAAAACCTTCATTTTTTTCCCGTTTTGTTATGTTGCAGCCTTATGTTAAACCGCTTTAAATTATTTTTTTTTCCACGACAATCTACACTCCACACACCATAATGACAAAGCAAATAACATGAACTGTTGCAACTTTGTAAATTTATTAAAAAGAAGAAAGAAAAAAAAAAAACTGAAACAAGTACATTGCATAAGTATTCAAACCCTTAACTCAGTACTTAGCTGAAACACCTTTACAGCCTCCAGTATTTTTGGGTATGATGCGACAAGCTTTGCACATCAGCATTTGGCAATTATCTGCCATTCTTCACCTCACCTGTTCACTTCTCAAGCTCTGTCGGGTTGTATGGGGGCAGATGCACATTTTCAGGTTTCTCCAGAAATATTTGATTGGGTTCAAGGCCAGGCTGTGGCTGGACCACTCAAGGACATTCACAGAGTTGTCTATAAGCCACTCTTGCTGTGTGCTTAGGGTCATTGTCCTGTTGGAAGGTGAGCCTTCTGCCCAGTCTGAGGTTCTGAATGCTCTGGACTGGGTTTTCATTAAGGCTATCTCTATATTTTGGTGCATTGAGCATTTCTTCTACTCTGATGAGTCCCTCAGACCCTGTCGCTGAAGAACAGTCCCACAGCATGAGGCTGCTACCAGCACACTTTACGTTTGGGATGGTACTCTGCAGGTGATGAGCAGTGTCTGGTTCCCTTCAAACATTATGCTTGAAATTGAGGTTCATCAGACCAGAGAATCTTTTTTCTCAGAGTCTGAGGTTCCTTTAGGTGCTTTTTCTGCAAATTCCAACTGTGTTTTCATGTGTCTTCACTGAGGAGAATATTGAGTCTGGCCACACCAGCATGAATCCCAGATTGGTGGAGTGTTGCAGCGATGTTTGTCTTCTGTAAGTTTCTCCTATCTCCACACATGATCATGGAGCTCAACTAGAGTGACCATCAGTTTCTTGGTCACCACTCTAACCAAAGCCATTCTCCATCAATTGTTCAGTTTGGCCAGGAGGTCAGCTCTAGGAAGAGTCCTCCAAACGTCTTCCATTATGGATAATGAAGGCTACATGCTTCTGTGAACCTTCAATGCAGCAGATTTTTTTCTGAACTCTTCCCCAGATGTGTGGTTTAATGCAATCCTGTCTCTGAGCTCTAGTTTTTTGACCTCAGGGCCTAACACGCATTTTCAGCTGTTAGACCTTTTATTAAGACGTGTGCCTTTCCAAATCATACCCATTCAACTGAATCTGCCACAGGTTAACTTCACTCAAAGTGTGGTAACATTTACAAGCAAAATTAATGCTCCTGAGCTAAATTTCAACTGTCCCAGATAAGAGTATGAATACTTATGCAATGGAATCATTTCAGGGGTTTTTTTTTCTTTAATAAATTTGCAAAGATTTGCTTTGTCATTATGGTGTGTGGAGTGTAGATTGATTTGGAAAAAAAAGTAATTTAAAACAGTTTAACATAAGGCTGCAACATAACAAAACGTGAAAAAAATGAAGGAGTTTGAATACTTCTGCAAGGCACAGTATATATATATATATATATATATATATATATATATATATATATATAGATATATAGATAGATAGATATAGACACACACACACACACACACACACACACACACACACTACCAGTCAAAAGTTTTTGAACAGTAAGTGTTTAAATGTTTTTTTAAATAAGTCTCTTCTGCTCACCAAGCCTGAATTTATTTGCTCCAAAGAACAACAAAACAGTAAAATATTGAAATATTTTTACTATTTAAAATAACTGTTTTCTATTTGAATATATTTTATTGTAATTTATTTCTGTGATTTCAAAGCTGAATTTTTAGCATCATTACTCCAGTCATGATCCTTCAGAAATCATTCTAATATTCTGATTTGCAGCTCAAAAACATTTATTATTATTATTATTATTATTATTATTATTATTATTATTATTATTATGTTGAAAACAGCTGAGTACTTTTTTTTTTTTTCAGGATTCTTTGATGAATATCCAAAGCTTTTGTAACATTATACATACCATTCAAAAGCTTGGAGTCAGTGTCATTTTTTAATAGAAATTATAGAAATTAATACTTTTATTTAGCAAGGATGCTTTAAATTGATCAGAAGTGATGATCAAGACATTTATAATGTTACAATAGAATGAAAAGGTTTGTATTTCAGATAAATGCTGTTCTTCTGAACTTCCAATTCATCAAATAAACCTGAAGAAATTCTACTCAGCCGTTTTCAACTTTTTTCAAACTTAATATATCGACATTTAAACTTAAATATCTATCGTCTGATGTTATTTAGGGAACCGTTTCAGTCATTGTTTTTATCTATATTTTATGAATCAGCAGATGGCACTGTTGTCCATATTCCAAGACTTTGACACTGTTCCTGGCATCATACTGTACATGCAAAGACGTACACATGTACACTAGCTGTAAGGCTTTCACCTAGAGAGATTGAATTCCTTTTATACCAAATATTATTAACCATCAGTCGAAAACGAACAGTAACTGCGTGTTCACTATTCAGAAACTACACCAAATTTACCAAATGCAGTCATGCATGTATTGCGTTATTTAATGATTTAATTGAAATATCAATTTAAATGTATTTAATTTTGAGTCCTTTAGCCATATTTAATACTTCAGCAATAATACTTCAGCATATATTGATTTGAGTAATTTGACCTTTAACATTTAAGAAATTAAAATATTTTTGACAGCTTTCTCTTGCATGTTGAGTTTTATATCGAAACTGATTTTTGATCAACCTTTTGGCATCTTGTTTCTGTTAACGCGTATTAAAATAGATAGCCGACGATCTCTGTTCGACTTTCAGGTTCCCAAAAGATAGGTTAACTGGCATGGAAACCCCCTTAAAAACGCAGTGTGCTTCTGAGTTAACAGTTCCTTCTGTAGCCAGAAAATCGCAGTTGATCCTTGTTAAACTGTTGATAATATATTCAATGAATTTAGTTCTCGAATGAATTAAATTCCTCAAAATTCCTCTGTCTAGTGTTTGTTTGAGGAACAGAGCGCAAAAATTACGATGGTTTGAGCGAAAGGCTTTTTTTTTTTTTTTTTTCTAACAGCGATATTGTAGCGCTATTCTAGTTCAAAACGCTCTTACATAAGAACATTATTTATGAATTCATTCCTCCAAGCTAAAATTCATTTCGGCAACTCCGATTCCCTCAACCAGGAGGCGGCAGTAAATGTTTTTGAACCATTCATTTCAACTTGAGAAAAAGAGAGTGAGAATACGATGATGTCTGATTGGCTGATATATGTCCAGTGGGCGGAGTTAGATGAACTGACAGATGATTGACAGCAGGGCACAGATTCGGACATAAACTTTGATCGGTGTGCGTCACTGTTATGGCTGCTGTGATCAAACTTCTCTCGCCCTGAAGATTTGACCGATTCGCCCGGTAAGAGAGATCTTATCAGAGATATGATGTATGGAACTGAGCGTTTATTTGGAGAAGTTTCAGACACCAGATGCGCTACATTATAATCTGCAGTATTTCTATTATTCTTATGGAATAATTGTTGTGCAGCTTTGCAGTAGAAATGCTCCTATACCTTGTGTTTACCTTGAGCTTGCATTGACCTTTACCCTAGATCATGGTGTCAGATCTTCACCTCTCACACACTTCACACACACACACACACACACACACACACACACACACACGCACACACGCTCCCATTCATGTTTTCACATAAAACTGCTGTGCTGCTGACATTGTAATATATTTATGATTTGTGTCCACAGCGAGTAAAGCTGCATTTATTCCGGTTGTTCAGCTGCACAGCACTTCTGCAGTTATGGGAGCATCAGTAGAAGAGTTCAACGCGGCCAAAGAAAAACTAGGAACCCTGAAGAAGGATCCAGGGAATGAAGTCAAACTCAAGATCTATGCACTCTTTAAACAGGTGAGAAATGATCAATAGCTTATTCCTCTGGACTAATAAAACGCACTCAGTCTTACGACAAAAAAGTCTACAGAAGTGAAAAATAAATGTCTGTTTATTTTGGATTAATTTGTTCAGCATGTTTGGGTATTTTACTATATGTTTGGATTCAATTTCATGATTTTGTTTCCTATTGTTCGGTAAGATGTGTAAAGAAATACATACTTTTATCCAGCAAGAATGCATTATTGATTTTCAACATGAGCAGCAATGTGAGTCATGATGCTGAAAATCCAGGAATAAATGACATTTTACAGTATATTCAGTTGTTTTCAACTGTAATGAGATTTCACAATATTACTGCTTTTACTGCATTTTTAATCAAACAATTACAGCCTTGGTGAGCAGAAGAGACTTCTTTCAAATACAGTTTTTTTCATCTCTTAATTATGATGCATTTCTGTTTTGTAAATGATCAGGCCACACAAGGACCCTGCAACACCCCTAAACCAAGCATGCTGGACTTTGTGAATAAAGCCAAATGGGACGTGTGGAAGAGTCTGGGCTCTGTGTCACAGGTGAGTGTGATCAAAGAAGAAAACCCAGTTTTAGATCAGTTTTTATGTACTACTAAAGTTTTCTGTTCAGATTTGTAGTTAGTTACAAAAACATTAAAAAAAAAACCCTAAATCTAATTTTATTTAGAGGTCTGTTTTCATTAATTGAAATAAAGCTGAAAGAAAAATGAAATATTACATGAATTAAAGATGAATAATATGAATATTAGATGAACCTGAATTTAAGAAATCAAAAGGAAAAAGGAAACTGACTGAAATAGAGTTTCATTTGAAGTACTAAAATGATTCAAACTAAAACTGAAATAAAAAAGATAAATAAAAATATTTACAAAAAAGCCAAAAGAAAATATGTTCTTAAATATATACATGCGTATGTGTGTGTTTATATATATATATGCACAATAAATATACATAAAACATAGACTAAATATAAATACACAAACAAATGTTCCTTTTGGATTGCCTTTTTATTAATTATTGCACAGCAGTTATATTGATTAAAACAAAATACTTATGATATACCAATATTTTATTTTTAATAAAATTACTGCTGGGCAATGATTAATTGCATCCAAAATAATAGTTTTTGTGTACATAATATAAAGTGTGTGTACTGTGTATATTTATTGTGCATATATATATATAAACACACACATACGCATGTATATATTTAAGAACATATGTTATGTTTATATGTTTAAATATTTATATGTAACATAAATGATAAGAATATAAATATATACATCTAAATACATCAAATGAAACTCTATTTCAGTCAGTTTCCTTTGTATCCTTTTGATGTATAAATACACAAGGTACACACATATATTCATATTATTCATCCTTAATTCATGTAATATTTCATTTTTCTTTCAGCTTCATTTCAATTAATGAAAACAGACCTCTAAATAAAGAAAGAGCGTGCACAGAGGACTGTATGTGTGTCCAGCATACATCATGTGTTGTTTTATGTTGTAATGGAACTGTATTAGGAAGAGGCCAGGCAGCAGTATGTGGAGCTCATCACGTCTCTGGTGGGAGCAGAAGCTCCTGCGGTGGCAGCGCAGCCTACTGGGAGCAAAAAGGGCTTCCAGAGCCTGCTGGTCAGCACAGAGGACAACATCACCACCATCCGACTCAACAGACCCGAGAAAAAGAACGCCATCAATGTGGAGGTGAAAAAGTTGCTTCGGATATATATATATATATATATATATATATATATATATATATATATATATATATATATATATATATAATATTAGGGCTGGGCGATTTATCTCATGCAATATGCATGCGCATCTCGTCAGTAAAACCGGCTCCTTGATTAGCGGTAAATCCCCATCACCTGTTTTCAAATGGAGCGCATTTAATACACGGAGCCGTAGTTCACTGAGAAGCTACGCAATCTCGCGTTCATTATCGAAGGCGATTCATCGTTTTCCCATTTTCATTCAAGTTTATCATTTCCATCTAATATTTCTGTTTTTTTAAGCTTAATTTCAATTAACAGAATTTTTTAATGACTTAAGTTTTAGTTTACAGTAATTTTTCGAAAATATTCTTTCATGTTTTTGCATCCTGTAGATGTACAATGAGCTAATTGAAGCTTTGGATCTTGCTGGCAAAGACGATTCTGTTATTACAGTGATAACAGGTGAAGTACTCTGCTTTTCCTTTCAGTAATTGCAGATATTGCTCTGTAAATCAACATGCTTATCCTCATTTTAATGTCTCTGAAGGTAGTGGAGATTATTACTGCAGTGGAAACGACCTGAACAACTTTACAAATATTCCTGAGGGAGGAGCAGATAATATGGCTAAAGATGCTGGGGAGCTACTGAGGTAAAGACTGCTGTGTGTTCTTCTAAACCAGTTTATACGATTTTTGAGGTTGATGGGATGTTATGATGGACATATGTGTGCTTGTTTTAGGAGGTACGTAAAGGCGTACATTGACTTCCCCAAACCTCTGATTGGAGTCATCAACGGACCGGCGGTGGGGGTGTCAGTCACCCTGTTGGGACTTTTTGATGTTGTTTATGCCACAGAGAGGGTTAGCTGCTTTCCTACAGCATATGAGTGATCCATCATGCCTGTCTGTTTAATTCTGTCTGTGTATCTGTCTGTATTTTGTCTGTTTTATCTGTAGGCGACGTTTCACACACCCTTCAGTCAGCTGGGTCAGAGTCCAGAGGGCTGCTCTTCATATCTTTTCCCCAAAATTATGGGCGCAGCAAAGGTAAGAACATCCACTGAAAATTGAGATTAATCAGTTAACTATAAAAAATATACACAATGATACACAGTTCAATCTTTTAATCAACTGACAGCACTAATATACAGTGGACTAGATGATATGGGGTTAAAAATCTAATTTGCAGTTTTTCTGATATGAATTCTGATTGCAATTAAAAATATATATTAGTGCTGTGAGTCAATTAAAAAAAATTAACTAATTCGGCTAATTGCACATTTTAATCCCACCTAACATTAATGTTTTTAAATATACTTTTATATTGCAATAATTTCACATTCAGTCTTCAAATCAATGTAGAAACAACATAAAGACAGTATATTTTTAATATTTGTTTAATGGCATCTTTTTTTATGACTGAAGGCGAGTATCACTGATACCAGTACTACTGATGCTGCTAGGAAATTGTTCTTTTTTTCCTAACATTTAAGCATTGACTATAGCCATTCAACATAATTGAGAGCTATCAATTTTAAAATGTATTAGAGTTAAAAAAAAAATTACAACTTCTAATTTTTGTGAACTTAAAACAATCTTCACATAAACCCATAATAATAAATGTCATATTTAGCTACCTCTGTCAAGGCCAAGGCCGATATATCGGCCGATATTTGGCATTTTTCAAATATCGGCATTGGCCGATAAGTTTTTCTGTTTGGCCGATGTGTTCGAGGCGGGACTATTATTTTGACGGCGCTGAGAACGGCAGTGCCTCCCTCTTGTTCGCTGTCGTCGTTCTGTCCAATACAGAAAGAAGTCTATCTAATAATCAGATAGAACGGTTAAACAAAGGAATTAAAATATATACAAAAACGTATCATAACATTTGCTTTTACATTATTAGTAATAGAAAGGCAAACATTATAATACTTTCTCGTTCGCCGTCAGCATTTAGCAAATACGCAATTACATCCTTTAAACAAATCTTTGAATGTCTAATGAACATTTAATTTCACAAACCTTGCAAACTTAGTCGAATCCAGTTGTGAGATCTTCTAAAGTGTGCGTCTGTATCCTGCATGATGGCGTGTTTTCTGCGTGACGGTCAGTCCGTGCGAATTGAATGCGAACAGGAGAGTTCAGCTTCACTGGAGACGCTCGATCGACAAACTTTAAACTCGTGATTTCAAATTATGCTGCGCTTGATGCATTTGCCCACTGTCATATTCATGTCATTTAAAATGTAAAAAAAACTGATCTAAAATGCTGTATGTAAAATGAGTGCTACCTTGGCTTTATTTGAAAAAATATGATTCCCAATGCACACAATCTTCCCAGAATACTGAGTGCCCTGTTGGTTATAGTGTTTACTTCCTTTTTAATTATATTTTTATTAAATATTTATTTATTTGTAAAAAATATTTTGTCATCTGAAGTATGTTTATTTTAAACATTTATTTTTTAATCCATTTTCAAATGATTTTAAATTTCTTAAATATGAATTAAAATAAATAAAATTATATTGGCCACGGGCCACCCTGCTTTCCAAGGAATATCGGCATCAGCATTGGCTGTCAAAAAACCCAATATCGGTCGACCACTACTGAAAAGTCTCCTGTTTGATGTAGTCGTAAAGACGTTCTTCATTATTTTAAAAATACTTACTTGTAGGGCAGCAAAATTTGGCCAGAAATGTTGTGATTTATATTTTGATTATCATTGTTATTACTGAGTAAAAACATTACATAAAATAAATAAATATTCGTATTTCAATATTTCACTATAAAATAAAAAAAATGGAGTATTTGAAAATAATAATACAACTAATAATTTTATTTTATAGTACAACTGTGAATTTACTATACTACTTTTTCAAATGTTAAACCATCAAGCTTTTATTTTGGGGGAAAACAGCAGTTTTTTTAATGTCTCTAAGTGATTAGACTTACTATTTAACCTGGTGAGCGATTGAGTGCATAGGTCACTCTAAGTAATTTGTATGTTGACTTAATAAAATCATGTAAAAACTGTGTGTTGCAATCAAAACATTGCTCTGGTCGAACATACAACAGCACAGCAACAGGTCAACCAATGACGTGAGATTGGGGCGTGGCTATCTGATTGGCCTAGCAGTTGCAGATGGGTGGAAAAGCATTTAAGGAAATCTGTTTAAAAACAGTCATCATGTTTTCCAAGATTTTTTGTTGGCACAGAAATGACACGCTTCACCTTTAACTCTGTTAATATTTTTCTCAGATATGTTCTTCAGAGTCTTGTTTGTCCTCTCTGTCCAGGCTAGTGAGATGCTGTTGTTTAATAAGAAGCTGACAGCCGCACAGGCCTGTGAAGTGGGTCTGGTGAGCGAAGTCTTTCCTGAAACCTCCTTCCAGTCCGAGGTGTGGACCAGACTGAAGGCCTATGCCAAACTGCCCAGAAATGTAAGTGCTCAGGCTGCTTGAATTGTGACAGAATAGTGTTAAAAATGAATCATATTATCATTCTCAGGTAAACGGATCTTGTTGCATGAAAACAAATGCTAATAATTGAAAATGTGAAACAATAAATTCCACTTCGCTTCACGTGTTTTTGCTCATGGTCATCCTCTCGTCCCCCTTCAGTCTCTGGCTCTGTCAAAGCAGCTCATCCGCGGGGTGGAGAAGGAGAAACTTCACGCTGTGAACAATGCAGAGGTGGAGAGACTGGTGGAGCGCTGGAACTCAGACGAATGCATGCAGGCCATCATGAGCTTCTTCCAGGCCAAGTCTAAACTTTGAGGAGAGTCCATGGAGCCATACAGCCTATCTTCCCAAAATTAACTTTCTTTTGCAATAGTCTTTCCAGTTAACCCTATATGCTACAAACAACAGGACGAATCACCTAACTCATCTAAACAGTTGATTGTATGGGATTTGTATAGCATTGGATGATGTATACATAACATGAGTCATTCTGTCATAACAGTTTAATTAGACGACCATGTAATATAGTGCTTGGGAACAAAATGAACCGTCTGTTCCACTTACCGTACCAGATGTGCACTTAGAAGTTTGTAACACTCAGTGCCTTACTATTGTGAATGAATTTGTGTTCTTTTATATGAGGGCCAAAATTCAATATGCTCAGTTTCAGATGTATCAATACATTAAATCATTCGTATAGTCCTTTGAGAGTGTTGTTTATATATATTAGTATTTCACTTTGCAAATGCCTGTATGTGATCAACTACATTAGTATCTTCAGTGCTGGGTAGTAACTGATTATATGTACTTTGGATTAATCAGATTCCAAAAATGCTCGTAAATAGATTATATTACATTTGAAAATACTTGTTATCAGACTACAGTTATGTTTTTTTATTGATTCCATGATCACATATTCACTCAATAGCAATGAATTATTATTAATTCTCCCCAACTCCCCAACATCATGTAATGTTTAATGCACTTCATATTGTTAATAACAACGAATGGAATATAGCTTCTTTCTCTTTGTATTTTTTATATTAATATGGTACAATATTATCCTTATTTAAATGAATGTGATAAACGCGTTTGATCATCTGAAAGTAATCAAAAAGTAATCTGATACCTATAATGGTGTAATGTATGGATTACTTTACTACATGCAATTTTTTTTAATGTAATTTGGAATTAGTAATTGCAAGTAATCTGTCCAGCCCTGTTATTATTACTATTACTCTGACAGCATCATATGCTTCTCGAACTGGCGGTCATTACAAAGTAAATCCAGCAGATGGCAGAGCACACCAGTGAAAAGTTTTTTTTTTTTTGAGTGATTTTTTAGGTAGTATGATGCGGTTGTTGTAATAAATAAAGCGTGAATGCTGTTTTGTTTACATTTGAATAAACTGATGTTACTGTATTAAACCTAACGCTGTTTAACAACTATTTTAAACGTGTGCGACACTGAAAATAATCACATTTCTGTATCTGTGAACACCTGTGTTCTTCCTCAATGTAAACAGCCAGGCCTAACAGGTATTCTGCACACACTTTGCATCTCCCACTTCGTTTGCCTAACCTGTTTGTGACCGATAGCGAAAACACCTTTCTAGTTTTGTTAGGGAAAGTGATGTCGCGTCTGAAAGGTTAGGAACTCTTTATCATCGGTGGGCAAAACTTCTGGCTGGAGTTGGTGGGTATTGATTTGTCTATGTAAGGGTTCACTGACTCATACAGTATGTTACTGGGGATTATGAATGGCAGGAACAGCTAATTCCACCGTCTGCGTTTTGTACAGAGCGACAGGAGAGCGGAGCAAACTCGTGGATTATTATTGAGTCAATAGCGCTGTTGCCACGGCATTCAGTCTGACGCTCAGGCTGCTTCACAACCTGAAACTTGCCAAGTGACCTTTCTGGAGTAATTTAACAACAACAAGTGTATTTTGGTCATATTCAAATTAACAGACAAGAAATGCTTTGAAAATAGATACCACATGCTGATTACGTAACATGTTGATGCTATGGAAAAAGCTATTTGCATTCTGTCGCTGAACTGCACAATGAACGTCTTCAGTGTGGCGTCAAAGTGGCCAAGCCTAAATCAAAAAGTTTATTTTTAAACTTGCCTTTTGGTGAGTCTTTCTCATAAGCTTCATAACGCCAAATGATTTGACCACATAGAGTAATTGCGTTATGCTAGCCTACACAAGGGAAGGGGTCTCCATCTCTAGCCTGTATGTAGCTAATAATTGATCGAGTTTTGGGTTTAGGCCTATATTAATATTATGTTTTAATTGTTATATCCAAGACTTGGGTCTAAAATATTGACTAATATATATTACATCAAGAATTATGTCACATATGCAGCATTCTCAGGGTATAGGCATATAAAGAAATGAATCATATATACCCTAACATATATAAAATTCCAATATTAAAATGTGTATATGTACATATGTTAATAATAGGCCTATCTATATGATGCTTTTGTAGCAACCATATGTCAGTTAACCTATATATGCAACTTTATTTAAATATTAAACACGAATTAGTATGTTTATATGCTTTTGTATTTTTTTCTTTTGTATTTTTTTTTGTACTTTTACAATATCAACATGTATTGACAGGATTTAGGATGGATATGTATGTACATGACATGTCAAAAAATATATTATACATATACATATTTAAGGGCTAAATAGGCTATACGTTAATATAGGAAACTGTTCAAAGTTCTAATATGTTTCATACAGTATATGCTTTTACTGCATATGACCATATTTTTAAAGTTATTATTAAACAATATTTCAGGAATAGCTCAGAAAAGAGAAAAGAGGGTACTGATGCTCACATTTTGTCAATTAAAAGTGCAGGATGAGAATGTCTATACCCCAGTACCACTATTTCTTTACAGCGATAGCATATAGCAAGTTGTTTTTGCTGTTATAATTCTTAAGCAATTGTATGGAATATGATTTCAACCATATGTAGTACAACTGATGTTTTGTAACCCATCTGAAGCTCAGCAAAACTCTCATGTCTGACAGCAGGTTAGCACACGTGTTGAACTGTGGTTCTCTCATGGGGACGCAGGTTCGAATCCGGTATGCATCACATTCCTGTCACTCTATTCCATAGAAAGGTCATAAATACAATAAAAAAGCCCCTGACAGCGGGTACTGTGTTCCCAGCTGAAACCGTGGCCCTCTGCTCGTAAAGCACTAGACGAAAAAGAGCAAGGTCCACACCCCTTTCCTCTCACTGTTTGGCAGATAGCAGTTAAAAATGCCACCGCACAGCTGATGAATGCGTGTACCTGCTTAAGTTTGGAATCGCCCACAGGAAAAGGCCTACAGTTACCCTAATGGGTAAAAATAAGACCCTGTGGAAACTCAAGCAAAATGGGAGATGATTTCCTCCAAGCTGAGGGAAAAACTCTCCAGAGTCAAGGTCTAACCTCACAGCTGAGGACAAAGAAAGAGCTTTGGATTTCATTCCGTGCCCCAGTTTTGCTAAGACAGTCCAACATAAAAAACCCAAGAGGCGGTTCTCTCCAAATTTTAAGAAAGCATTGCTTCTCCTAAAGAGCGCATGTTTCGAGTTAAGTGCTAATATGGCTCCTCTGAAGACTACTTATGTCACCTGTGGCAGAATCCATAATTCACTTTCCAGCCAAATGGACACGTTAGGTATCTTTTGGGTTGTCCTACAGAAACCGTAAAAAAAGGACCTTTCCAAGTCTCGTAAAGCTGCAGGTTGTGATTTAAAGGCCGTCTTCCTCCAAACCCAGGCTGGGTTTCACTGGTCTGTGAGCTTTCTGTCTTTTTCACCGTCGTATTCTCACATCCATCGTCAGGATGTTCACTCCACACGCTACTGCAAATATCAGCTCCAGGGGCAAGAACGGGATACACCTTGCACAAACTCGGGAATCCCGCCAGGTGCTGGAGACTGGAAAGGCACAACACATCCATCACAGAGCTCCGCTATTGGCGGGATTGAGCGCTGGCTCGCGGCTCAGGCCAGTGTTTGTCTAGCTGGGGTTGAGATCTCCAACGCACTGGAGGAAACCATCATCATTTGGAGGAAACTATCTACATTTACTCATTATGACAATCCAAACCTGTATGGCTTTCCTTCTTCTGTAGAACAAGAAAGAATTTAAAAAATGTTTGCCATTCTCTTAAGAGCAAAACCATACCATAAAACCATAATCATAAAAGACGTCAGTGAATAAAGCTACCTGGTCTCATGAGGAAAATGTACCCCTGGGAACTTTATCGCAAGACGTGAAATACGTACCAATAAGTACATATCACTGCAGTTTCCAAAAGTAATGAACACTAGAGGCAGTAAAAGAGCGAGCACTTGTAATCATTTTCCTACAGTTATTATTATCGCTCCATATGTTTCACTTTCCGAACATAAGCTTGATGATGAAAGAGCTGAAAGATGAGAGATCAAAAAATAGGCTAAAACAGCATGCTTGCGTTTGCGTTTTTACGCCACATTCACTTTTGTTCATACTATCAGGTAGGTTTAGGTGTAGTGCAGATGGTGCGTTATTTTAAAATGTCACAGAGCATTAGACTTAGCGCCACTCGATGGACATTTCAAGTCAGAACTGCGGTGACACCTACAAAACCAACGTCACATAAAACATACCATATGTACGTTCATCTGTTCCAGGGAAAAATCCGAACACTCTTTTAGCGCCACTCAGTGGACATTTCACATTGAATATGTCACGAAACGTACATGGCGATACATATTTCGCATCTTGCGAAAAAGTTCCCAGAGGTACGTTTTCGTCATGAGACCAGGTTGGAATAAAGACAAATAATGTGCTAAATCAGTGTTCTCAGCCTTTTTTACTTGAAGGCACGCTATTGTCCAACACAATATTTGAAAGCCCCTCGTATTCATAGTTTTCAGTCACATGATGGCGTCCAGACCTGGAGGGCAAAACATTCAAATAACTGCAGCAGAGGCCTGTCAATTTTCCATCTGTTTCAAACCAGGAATATTTACATAACCTCTCAAAAGAAGAAAAACAATGATATTTTGACAAACGGCAAGTTTGTCTGTCACAGTATTTCAATCACTAAAAACAGGGGTCTTGAAATGGAAAATCAAGATGAAAAAAAAACCCAGGTTTAAAATATAAATTATTCTTTTCTAACCTTTTAAAATGCCAGGACTTGAAATTTAGAAAATCATGTCGTCATGATTTCCCCTCAACACTCCCTTAACATGCATCATTGCTGTATGTAATAAAAGAGGCCTAAGAACAATACTGCTTCAGGTAAAGAAAGATCTTTTTGGTGCAACTTTATAAAATTATCACGAGAACCTTAATGTAAAATATGAAACTGCATTTCATTAGCATGATGACATGTGATGGGTGTAATATGTAAGAGCTCATGTAGACATCCTTTGTCACGTCAAGTTATTTACTGCTGTTATGCATTAGTGAATCAAGCCAGTGACTAAACAATTAATTTCACACTGTTCTGTTATGAACCATGTGTTATTGATATTGTGATAATGTACTCATTTCATATGCAAATATGTTAGCCAATCATAGCAGTGTCCGTTTGCATTGAAGTCTCACAGTAGACACGCCCCCTTCAGCAGAGTGTTCAAATCAGAGGCTGAATTCAGGGAAAAAAATTGGAATTAAGACTGGTTTTGATTGGGAAAAAAAACAAAAAACAAATTAAGATTACAAGTGCAAATCATTTTAAAAAATGCACTTCATGACCTCTTTAATGTAAAAAAAAAAAAAAAGCCTAATGTGCCCAAAAGTAATACAAATCAAATTCAATATACACTTTATTGAATCAAGCAGTGTTGGGAAGGTTACTTTGGAAATGTAATAGGTTACAGATTACAAGTTACCCTATTTAAAATGTAACAAGTAGTGTAACTATTTCAATTACTTTATTAATGTAACTGATTACATTTGATTCATTATTGATTACTTTTCTAAATTTCTGATGAATGCTTTTAACTGTTAATCATTTTGAAACATTTAAAGCATGCAACACTGATTACTGTCAGACTTTCAAAATCCTTCATCACTTGAATTAAGATTATAAACATTTTAATTTTAAAGCACAGCCACCACAAAAAACTTCAAAACTTCAAGCACCTCATTTTACTTTGAGATCGTTCTGAGATTAAATACGGATTAAAACCATAACAAGATAAAGTTTAATCTCTATGAAACTGTTTTTGAAATCAAATATTTGCAGCTATGACAGGAAACACTGATATCTAACAATGCTTTGGGGGGAAAAAAAGTTAATCTTAAAAAATAAAGCACAAACTCAAATAGGAAATAAAACAGTTATCATATAAACATGTGTCCTATTCTGTGTCCTAAACTCTTGAAACGTTGGTGTTTCATATTTTAAAGCAATTTGGGAAAGAGGTCAATCAAATCTGTGTGTGAAAATATTCAGCTGTAACCTCTTTGTAATTGTTAAAATTTTCATAAGTAACTGTAATTTAATTACACATTTTTCCAGTAACTGTAACAGATTACAGTTACATTTATTTTGTAACTCCCCCCAACACTTGTACACAAGTAAGCAGATGAATCCAGAATATGACGAAAATGCACTAAATTGCACATTGTGTTTTCTTTCTAATGCCTTCTGTAATGTGAAACTTTGTGCATTGCATTCATATTCTGGGTTCATCTGCTTGCCTGTATATTGTATGTTTTATAAAACATTTGGTCCACTATTAAAAGAAAAAAAATAATAATAACAAAAACAGAGTGTCTGGTGTGTGTATGTCCACAGCACAAACAGTGTGGGAAATGATACAGAACATGCCAAAGTATAACACTTGAACATTTAGTTACATTTAGTTATTTAGCAGACGCTTTTATCCAAAGCGACTTACAAAAGAGGACAATAGCAGCAATCAAAACCAACAAAAGAGCAACAACATGCAAGCATATGACAAGTCTCGGTTAGCCTAACGCAGTACACATAGCAAGGTTTTTTTTTTTTAGGTTTTTTTAGGTTTCTCACCTAATTCTTGACATTAATTCTTAATTCTTTTGCAGTTAAAATGTGTCTTTTCTTCTCCACCTGTTTTTTCTGACTCTGCTGACCCAATGAGCATTTTGCTGCCCAATGGTCATTCCTTAACTTTGCTAATTCTATTATTGCATTAGTATTGCATCCTTCTCATGGGCATTTAATCATTTTTAACTTTTAGTCTGAGTTCAGTCTCTTTCTTGGCTCATTTTATCTGGAAAAAGAGAACATGCGTAATAATTCGGCACACCTGAATATAAGGAGTTTTGACTTTCAGCCTGCCTGGACAATTATATATCACTTATAAATGATTAAATACAAAATCAATAGTAGTTATTAAGATTGATGTGGTTTGGGATTGGTAAAATGTTCTAGGAAAAAAAATATGACCAGAATATCAACTTGCCTAATAATTCTAAACACACTGTATATATATATATATATATATATATATATATATATATATACACACATACATACATACAACTATATACATATATAAATGCAACCAACAACAACAAGCAACTGACCAATGAACATATGACCAACTACCTCTCATTTAAAAGAACCAAAAGTTGAACAAAAACATTGAAATAATATACACTTTTCTTTCATAGTTCTTCAACAGGTATGCAAACAATGACATCATTTCTCACTTTTTTCTCCTCAACAGGTACAATCAAACACAACAGGTAAGTATCCACAAAAGTATTCAGCTAATCAACAAACAATGCTCAAAATATCAAAATCAATTGCACTGGCAATAAACCCATAAATACACTGCTTAACAATGACAAGATTTATCACCTCCTCCTCGTCAATTCCCTGCCTTCTTCATCACAGTTACTTTATACATTGCATGCCACATACATAACCGAATTTAGCTAGCTGCTGAACAATATCCCAATTAGCATTAATCTAAAAAACTAAATATAATACAGAAAACACTCGACATGTCAACAAAACATAAACAGAACATCTTCCCAAACACATATCAAGCTTATTTAAAAAACCTCGAAAGCATAAATTCTCATTCAAAAGTACCTGGAAAAGGGAGACGTAAATAACAACCATAACCATAAGTTCCAGCCTCCACTCAGCACAGACTGACCGATAAATCTAACACACCAAGAGAGGCTGAGCCAATCATCAGCCGGTCACACTCAAAGCGAGAGGAGGCAGCCGCAGCGAGCGCAGACACAGAGCGGCCAGAGAAACGGAGGAGCGACTGCTGTAAGGCGTTTGTGAAAAACTGCGGAAAAACTGCAGAAAAAGTGCGGGTGTTGAACCCTCTCACCGGGAAAAGTCCCACGGGTGCGACGCCCCTGGATGCGTGGTCTGCGAGTGGTAGTGACAGTAGTGATCTGGAAACACATAGTAAGAGTTGGTTATAAGAAAACTAAAACAGAAATGAAACAATCAGTAGGAAAGAGGAACATATTACATATTACTATGCACTAATAGTGAGGTTTGAGTTTAACATAATGGATGCCAAAAAGGATTTTAAGGTCAAGATTAATACCAGACACGTCTTCACCATCAGTATACACAGCAATGTCTTTGAAGCAAATGTATTTTTCAAAAGTGACAGTAAAGACTATAATGTTGCAATGTTAAGTTGTTGTTGTTTTTTATTTCAAATAAATACAGTTCTTTTGTACTTTCTATTTGTTGAAGAATCCTGATTAATATATCGGAGTGTTTATTTACACTATAAATAGCCCGCCTTGTTGGCAAAGGCTATTTACATTAACTCTGCCCGCTAACGTGTGATTCGGTTAGTCAAGACTGCAAAAAGACCCTCTTCCAATATCAGTTTCAGTGGCTTAGTTGGTAAAACATGCTCTTTTTGACGCGATCGACCCGAGTTCGAGCCCGCCTTTTGTCAAACTTTTTTCTCCCTTTTCAAATCTCATATCGCATCAAAAAGGTATTTATTTTCAATAAAAATGAAGGAAATAATTAAAAAGTTAAAAATAAAAGTATTGGGTAGGGTTAGGGTAGGTGTAGGGAGGGCTTTATTGTCCCATAAAGTGGCATCCATTTAATGTAGCCTACTACAATACTGAGGTGCAGATAATTGCAACTATTTGCAATAAGTAGTATAAATAGCAGAAAAGCTTGCTATTTTAACAGTGTAAATATAATCTATAGCTATTTGCACTTAGTGTAAATAGCATCTATTGCTAAAAAAATATGCTATTTGCACTTAGTGTAAATAGCATCTAATTGCTATTTACACTGTGTAAATAGCATCTATCGCTATTTGCACTTAGTGCAAATAGCCGCTGCCTATATCTATACATACATAGAGAGAGAGAGAGAGAGAGAGAGAGAGAGAGAGAGAGAGAGAGAGAGAGAGATTTCACAAAAATATTAAGCAGCATGACTGTTTTTAACATTGATAATAATCAGAAATGTTTCTTGAGCAGCACATCAGCATATTAGAATGACTTCTGAAGGACACTAAAGACTGGAGTAATGATGCTGAAAATTCAGCTTTGATTTTTTTATTTTACAATATATTCACATAGAAAACACTTATTTTAAATTGTAACAATATTACTAATTTTACTGATTTTTTTTTTTTAAATCAAATAACTGCAGCCTTGCTGAACATTAGAGACATCTTCCAAAACATTAAATAATCTTATCGACCACAAACTTTTGAACGGTAGTGTAGGTTCAACAAAGCAAAATCGGAATCTTTTCAAAGACCTTCTTAAATCCTTGGGACCCCTAGTTGGTAATGACTCAGGTAAATGACTAATTACTAAATTAGTATTACATTATACATATTTAATTCCATGTAGGCTGTAAACACGTTCCTTTTCATTCAATAGCACTACTGCACAAAGCCAACTTTCACTGCCCCTCATTAGCTGCTCCTGATTCACCTCTTTTTACAGGTTGCCATGTTTCATTAGAAACCCCACAGAGCTCCAGATTTGTCCAAAAGAAGCCGTTCCTGATTCAGCCAGCTGGTGATGCAGAGCATGACCAATGCAGGTGTCTGTATGACAGAAACACTGAGCTACGCTTCTGACAAATCCTGCCGTCAAACAGGAAACACCTCATCTATCTATGATGTCATTCTTTCATGTAGCAGCCGTCTGTTGTAGCTGTTGGTTTAGTAAGTGTGAGTTTTACGTGTTGAGAGAGTCTCTCAGGTGCGTCACTTCTCTATGCTCTCATCAAAGGGTTTGTGTGAATGAGGTATTGCGGTTTTAGGACAAACAAGGACGTGGTGACACGTCCGGCGGTCTGTTTGAAACAGGTTCCTTGAGGACGGTGTCATAAAGAAAGCATAGCGCCTGCCCTACGATAGAGAGAGTGCTGTAATTCGACTTGGCATCAGAACCCGGTTAACTTCACTCCACTGTATGTTGACACAAACGCTTTGATGTTCTTCTGAACAGAGATGTCTTTGGGTATCTGTAAATTTCAGATGTATTGTCTTGAAAGTGTTAAAAGAGCTCATTCCATTTATGTTCACTTTAATTCTTTGATCATTCTATAGATGAAGGACATCAGTTGAGAGCATCTCATTTGCTGAGTCAACTCTGAAATTCTCTATTGGTGACCATTCAGAATTAGCAGTATATTCTTCTTTACTGTCACAAAGGCTGTTTTATTTAGTTGTGAGCCAAATGGGAAGCCAAACAGTATGAAAATGAGACAAATCATTTTCAACAATTTCAAAAATTTTCACTTTTTCCCCCTTGCATTCAGACATTTTTCTCACAATTCTGATTTTTTTTTCTACCACAGAATAAAATAAAATAAAAAAGGTAATTTCAGCTTTTTATCTCATAATTCTGACTAATTCTAACAGTTCTGATTTTATATTTCACAATATTTCACGATATTATATTTCATTTTAGCTCATAATTCAGACTTATTTCATGCAATTGTGAATTTATCTCTCATAATCTCTATTCTTCCTAGAATTGCAAGAAAAAAGTCAGAATTGTGAGATAAAAAGATTGGAAACTTGGCTGGAAACCAGCTTTCATGCAGTCTCAACGTGTGTACAAGTAACTAATAAAGTAATGCTTTACTTTGTAATTTACAAGAAAACATCTGAGTTACTTTTATTAAATACAAACAAGCGATTCCAGCCCAGATGAGAAAAAGTAACGCAAAAGTAACGTAACATTACTTTCCATAAAAAGTAGTTACTTTTTTAGGGGGTAATATAATATTGTAATGCATTACTTTTAAAAATAACCTCCCCCAACACTGTGTATAGATATATTTTTAATAAACACTGCAAAAAAAAAATTATGTCTAAGGCCTTTTAATCTCGTTGTCAAGGTGATGTCAACAAAGAAATAAAGTAGGGTCAGTGCAAGTTGTTACCTTTTGATGAAATATTGTGAATACATTTTTTTTTTCTTTTTTTTCTTCTAACATACACTTGAACCATAAGACTAGGAAAGGTCAAAGTTAGGGTCAAATAAAGAGGAAATAATACATTAAAAGCAAACCATACTGGATACTGCAACAGAAAGGCTTTGGACCAATTGATTTCAGACATAATATATTCTCTTGCATTTATTTCTGTATGTTTGATGGATGTGGAAAAGTCATACAAGGACTGTTTCTGCGACACTGACCTTGTTTCCCTTAGCATGTCCAGCTGCTTTCGGGCAATAACACAGTAAATTCAGCAAAATAAAGTCTGCAAATTTGTCATTGTTGGCTCTACTGCATGCAACTTGGCACATTCCCTGAGAAACTCCAGGCTTTTCTCTGTACTTCCGCATCTTTATAGGCTGACAACCCAACGCAATTTACATTTATGCATTTTGGCAGACACTTTTATCCAAAGTTTCTTTTATCCATTCATTATATCAGCATAAAGTTACAGTAAATGGAACATGTATCAGTCATACTTAAAATACACCATTAAAAAAGGCATTCACACTGATGGCGATGAAATCGTTGGAGGTCGCAACATCTTTGTGCTTTTGGGATCACTGTCTCTGCATCACTGCATCATCTTAAACTCAACTTTCACATTCATGTCGTCAGATAAGACCATCAGATGACCTACGACTAGATAACAGCAGGTCTTCCCCTGGATTTGCTCTCATCATACTGTATTTTTAAGTAAACACAGGCTCTGGCAGTGAGTTTGGTCTTGTTGGACTGTACTAGACGATATGTCATGGGTCTGGATCTCTCTGCTGGATCTTAGAAATATGGCTGCTTCCCAGGCTCATGGAGGTCCTCCTAATGCTGACCCAGAGGAAAAAACAGCCTATTTCCACATCTAAAATCGACACTGCTTTCCTTCTCAGTGGACCTATGTACAGCACAGATATGGAAATGTTGGACTGCCATCCAGTCCTATCACCTCATTTTGGGGGGGTCCCAGCCAGAGAAAACATAATAATGGTAAAGTTTGACCATATATAAATATTTATTTTATATTTCTAATAATATATAAAATATGTAATTATATTAAATATAATATTTAATAATATATGATTTATTGCAAATAATTAATCAGAATTTGATTAAAAATTTCCAGCTCCAAGAGTAACTTTCTCATCCCATATGCTTGTTCCCATTTAGTTCATGCTGACCTACTCTAAAGTGAACAGCCATGCATACGTGAGGATTACACGTTTTAGGTATCTTTACACAGACAAATTGACCGTTCGCAAACCCCGCCCACCCTTAGTTACTGTTGCCATGACCGACAAACAATGCCTCTCTCACACTACACACATGTTCTCACGCAGTGAAAAATACATTGCAGAACAAAGAGTAAACTGACAAAACACCGACAGAGAAGACAGAACAGGTCACTTCTGATATGAAACAAGGTCTCAGGACCCTCAGCTTTTAAATTGTCATTTTTAAAGAAATTCAAACAATAA
>JAFVLL020024472.1:0-25928 GCA_021397915.2 Tor tambroides | reverse complement strand
AGGTGATGCAGTGCAGTTTTGCATATATATATATATATATATATAAAACAGAATACATTATAGATCACTTAGTTCCAAGGGCGTGAATTTGTTTTGAACATTGAGAGGTTGAAGTGTGGGCATATGCTCCCCAAAGTTTTTCACTTAAAAAAGCATAATATGCACGGAGGATAATTTCTCTCTAAATACTCTCAAGTCACTTGAATTGTTTATTCAGCCGATTCGTTAAAAAAATGCTGATTAATTCAGGAATAAAAGAAACAACACTGATATGCATATTTTGTTCTACCTGAAGGTGTTAAAACCACAATTATTCCGTGTGCCTTACAAGGACTTATGGTGACTTCATAAGATATTTTTGTCTTGAGTCGAGTGCATCTTTAAATGGTTGCAAGAACGTTACAAGGAACTTCAACAGGTACTTTCCCTAGTTGTTGCACAGCAAAAGACTGGGGGCTTCTTCTGCTTCTTGTCTTCTTCCTCTCCTTGCATTCTGTGACTATTGTACTTCTTTTGGGCTTTTTTCCTCTATAATCTGATCTTCACCAACTTTCAGTAATCTGTTAGATACAATACATTATATATCAACACTTAGATTGATTTTTTTGGTAGCACTTTATTTTACACTTCAGTGGTACATACATGGTAAATATCTTGTACCTACAGGCAAATGAGTGGTAACACAAGGTACTTACCTGAAGTGTATGTACATGGTAACAAATAAGAAACACGGCTGTACTTAACAGTCGTACATGCATGGTAATTAGTTTGTACATACAGACAAGTGTGGGTAATAACAGTCACTTACTTTACTGTACTTACTTATGGTAAATATGTAGTATTTACGGACAAGTTGGTACAAAGAAGCATGTCCTTACAGTATACGTATAAGGTAACTAATAAGACACATTACATACTATGGTATGTACATGGTAAATATGTAGCACCTATGGAAAAATGTGGTATTATATGGTAACAAACAAGACAATACTGTACTTGGTATACACGTGGTAAATATGTAGTACTTACAAACAAGTGTGTAGGAAATAATGGTCATTTACATGTAGTTTCAGTATATGGTAACTAATAAGACACATTACTATACTTACTAATGGTATATACATGGTAAATGTGAAGTACATAAGTGTGGTTAATAACAGGCACAAACATACAGTGTACATTCATTATAACTAACGTGAAACAATATGTGCTTACCAAAACTTTTACAAATTATGGATATCTGTAAGTTCAACTCCTCTTGGTACATGCTTTGGAAGTTGGTTGGGAACATGGCAGTAACTGTGCAGCACTGTGTAGTGTTAATACTCAGCAGGCACAGTCCTTTTAAATAGGGATTTTGACATATGACAATCAGGAGTTGCAAGTGCAAATATGAGTCTGGTAGCTACTGTTCCAAACTAAAATCTGTCTACACACATAATTATTAGGAATGTATGTCATCAAAAATCCCTATTGGACCAATTAGTTAAGAGAATCAGTGTCATTAAATATAAGGCAAGTCAACTGCAATGGCACCTACCATCAATTAGTCAATAAGTACCTTGGGCCATGTTTATACCCCCCAACTTGAGTACTGCATAACTTATACTGTACTTTAACTAATAGGTACATACACCAGTATGTACATGGTAAGTATATGGAAATAGGACTGTAAAATAAAGTGCACCATCTTACATAAACATTACACAGGAATTACCAGTTCTTCAAACTTTGTAAGCATTGTTGTGGAAAGCAATTTAGCATTATTAATGACTGTACATATAGGGTACAGTCATTTTAGACACTTCCAAAACTGATGCAGCAGAGATGGAAATACAATTTTTAAATAAAGGAATTATGTTTCCATCTATGTTGCCACAGTTTTGGAAGTGCCTCTTTCTGTTCTAAAGAATAGGGGTGTCCCAATACTTTTGTCCATATAGTGTATGTACAAGTCATTGGTGTTTGGTGATGAGTTTTAGGCTCAAGGTCTGAATTTAAAGTCACACCAGAGGTGTTAAACTGGGATTAGGACTTGGTTTTATGCAGACCAGTCAAGTTCTTCCACACTGACTCAATCAATCATTTTCTTTTTGAACTTTGCCTTATACACAGAGGCATTGTCATGTTAGAATAGAAAAGGGTCCTGTCCAAACTATTGCTATAAAATTAGAAGCACACAATTCCCTAGAATATCATTAAATGCTTAAACATTAAGATTTGTGCTCACAGAAATTACTAAAATAGTCAAACCTGTTCATTAGAAGGGGGTGTCCCAATGCTTTTGGCAATATTGTGTAGCTTACCTATATTGTAATTAAAGTTAAGGACTGTTAAGAACAGTTTCTAAAAAGTGCATTTATAAGTCAAGTCAAGTCGAATTGAGCTTTATTGTCATTCCGCTACATGTAGGGACATACAGTGGAACGAAATGTCGTGCCTCACAGGACCACGGTGCTAAATAAATACAGACATACAACAATGAAGTAAAACAGTATAAACCTATACACAACTAACCTACTGACAGATTTTGACTATAAATATACTATATATAAATGGTTACCTATACATAAACTAAAAAATACAAACTATACAAACTGTACAAATGCTTCACATAAATACTGTACATGTGCAAAGAGAAACATTGTGAGTCAAGCAGCTGGCTGGGGAACAGTGTAAGATGATTTGTAGTGCATGAGCATGTAAACATACATATATTACTGAGTCTTTTGGGGGTGGGGGGGGTGGGGGTTGTATGGGGTGTCAGAAGGGGGTGAGGTGATTTGAGTTCAGGGCTCTCACAGCCTGGGGGAAAAAGCTGTTGAGAAATCTGGCAGAGCGGGCTCTGATGCTCCAGTAACAACATATAACAACATAGACCTAATTATTTGAGCAATTTGCATTAAATAAAGATTAATTGTTGGATCCTTAAAAAAACATATAGGGCATGTCAGTGATTCAGCCCAAAATCTCACTCCAGGCAATTTTTATTTATTTATTTATTTATTTTTTATCATTTTTTAAACATTTGAATTAACTGAATTAAAAATTCAATAAATTACTGAAAACCTTCAGTTAATGCAACAGCAAAAATGCACTTGGGCCTGTTCCAGAAAGACTGTCATTTGCCTGTATCTAAATCAGGGGCCACAGCTTTTAAAACATACTGTTTACCACCACGTTCAATACGCGGTGAATTGTAATTATGTTACAGCACTGGTGCTGCCAAGGTCATGAGATTATATTCCAAGGAATGGCGATTCGCTAAACTGGTTTTAAATGACACTCCATGGTAAGGCCTTTATTGTAGCTACTTTCAACTGTGTGAACCTTACAAAATCATGCTCCGCTAGAGCAAGAAACCCAACTCCATTTGGTGTAGCAGTTTAGGTGTAAATTTAGAGGTAAATAAAGCTGTATGTTTTGTTTGTTTGTTTGTTTGTTTTGTGTGTGTGTATCTGTGGATCCATTTTAAGTGACAAGAACAGTCAACAAACATGTGACCAGTCACATCCCTTCAAAGGGACAATTTTTTTTTTTTTTTTTAAATTTGACCTCAGGGTAAATTTGCTTGTAGTCTTGATTTTGGACCTTATCCTTATGGTTAATTCAACACAATTTTTTTTTGGGGTGTGTGTGTGTGTATGTTTTTGTTTTGTTTTGCTTTGTTTTTTACCAGTTAGATTGCATACCTCAAATGTTGTGTGGGCACTGTGTTTTGCTATACATACTTCAGTCCTGCTCCTGGAAGGCCACCTTCCTGCAGAGTTCAACTCCAGTACACCTGCCTAGTTTTGTAGTGATCCCTAGTCTCTAGTGATCTTGATTAGTTGGAGACTTGATTAGTTGAATTCTGCTTTCTCCAAAAGTAGAATTGGACACCCCTGCTATAAACAATCAAATAATTAAATAACTGATTCAGGTTTTTAAAATAATCTCATTTGAGAATTTTTTGCACCATATTGCAGTTTTCTGCTACTTTGAGGTAATTTCACCAGTGTAAGAAGCCAAATGTCATAATTTTACTATTAGAGAAATAAAATGTTTTTAGTTTAAACAGCAATTCCACTTGTAGGCTGTAATTGAATAGAATTCTGACGGCACCCATTCACTGCAGAGGATCCGTTGGTGAGCAATTGATGTAATGCTACATTTCTCCAAAGAAACAAACTTGTCTACATCTTCAATGGCCTGAGGGTGAGTACATTTTCATTTTGGGTGAACTATTACCCACTAATATGCATACAGTCGTTTTTATGTTTTGTGTTTTTTGTTACTTTTTTTCTCATTTGTGTGCTGTTGTAAAATATATATATTGTCTTTACTTTTTTATGAAAAAAATATTAATTAAAAATCTAGTTCATCTGTAAAAAAAAAGAAAAAAAAGTACATTTGACTAGATTATGTCAAAAATTTATTTTTCAATTAGTGATACAACCACCCCACCTACTGTTACAACTGGGGTATTAACAGCTTTATTTTTTTATGTCACAGATTTACACATGCAGGGAAGTTGTACATTTTAAAACAACTTTAATTCGTAGCATATACATGTAAGAAAATAATACTGAAGTTTGAGATGCATAGCTCAAAAATATGGGCTAATGACAGTACTGACTTACTGTATAACAAAACCCAAACCCAGTGTAATAAAAATGAGAATTATAATCATTCTGTAAACAATAGTGAAACATTCAGAATTTGTCATCTGTAACATGTATGTTTGAAAAACTGTTGTCTTGCAATGCAACACATTTCATCCAAATAACCATCTGGTCAATACACATGTTGATACATTAATAATGAAACATATCTGGCCTCAAGGTTTGTTAGTAAACCAGGAACATCTAGTACATATACATGCCATGCAGGTGTTAAATTGACCTTTCGCAGCCGGGGCCCTGGACTTTTTGGCACAGAGCAGTTCATTACACCTGGTCTGCAACACATCGACCCACCAGCTCTTTATGCACAGAGCAATTTCTAACATTCTTATCATTAACATTGATGAATGACTGGCATACTTCTTTACATTATAATTTGTCTTTTCTGGTGTATATGACAAATAGTAAATAATGTTGAAGAATTTTTACACCTCTCTTTTACATAGAAGGACAGTTGAATATCACTGAAGTTAAATAACATTCCATATGACACAATGCTCTGCTCTGGTCTAAAAGACTTGGAATGTAGTGCAGAATGTGGACTGTTTTTATGGTGCCTTTCTACTAGTCACATATGTGTCCTTTTGGGAGCTTGACGTGTCCTGTCATTTTATAGAATAGAGCTCCAATTGTGGAAAAGAGTATAAAAACTATTTTGACGATGAAAAATACAGTAAACAAAGTAAACAGTAATACTGTGAAATATATAAAGTTACAATTTAAAATAGCTGTTTTCTATGTGAATATATAGTAAAATATAATTTATTTCTGTGATCAAAGCTGAATTTTCAGCATCATTACTCCAGTCTTGAGTGTCAAATGATCCTTCAGAAATCATTCTAATATGCTGATTTGCTGCTCAAGAAACATTTATGATTATCATCAATGTTGAAAATAGTTGTGCTTCCCGATATTTTTGTGGAAAATGTGATACATTACAGTTCAGTAAGATTAAAAAATATAAATTAATACTTTTATTCAACAAGGTTGCATTAAATTGATTTAAGTGACAGTAAAGATATTTATACTTATTACAAATTATTTATATTTCAAATAAATGCTGTTCTTTAACTTTGTATTCACCAAATAATCCTGAATAAGTTAAAGTGTCACAGTTTCCAAATATTCAGAAGCAAAAACAGTTTCAGTATTGATAATAATAAGAACCATTATTAATAATTGATCACAGATAATAACTGATATTAAGCAGCAAATCTGCATATTAGAATGATTTCTGAAGGATCATGTGACACTGACAGAAGACTGGAGTAATGATGCTGAAAATTCAGCTTTGATCACAGCAATGAATTACATTTGAAAATATCTTTAATAAAAAAAAACACTATTTTACGTGTAATATTTCATATTGTTTTTATTGCATTCTTGATCAAAAAAATTCAGCCTTCAATAAATAAATAAATAAGTAAATAAATAAATAAAGTGTGTTGCCAGTGTGTATATAAAATAATGCATGTGAACTAATTAGCAAATTATATTTTTATTATAATATATAGGCCTATCACATTCCTAATCACAGCACTTGTAAGTGAAAGCCTTCAGATTTACAATGTTCTAGTGTAAGTTTGAGAATGATATTTTGAAACATTTTCTTAGACACATGAAATTATGGAAGAAAACATGGATAGAGATATACAAACAATGTCCAGCTGCTCCCGGCAGGTTTTAGAAAACTGATATCCCCCTTATTTTTCAATACGAAAGTAAGCCATTTTCTGTAAATGTGGGAGACTTCCACTTCATTAGCTGTGGTAGGGAAATAACGAGAAGAATAACAAAGTGCGATAAATGATAAAACTGTTTGTGGTTCATCCCACTGTGTTTATAATTAAGAAAATACATTTAAATAATATGGAAAGAAACACCAGTTTGCCATATCAAGCAACAAAACAAGCTGTTTTGTAAACTAAAAAAAAGCTGGAAGTGGATGAGACTGGAAGCCAGACACATTCAATTTACAAATGGCCACGCCCGCTCTTACAGGGAAAAAAAAAAAAAGGTAGATGGTAAATATACAAATTCACACTCTGTGCAGTACCATATTTAGCTGATTTTATTGTGGTGGGATGACCTGAAGAGGTCAATAGTAACCAGGCGAAAGGGGCCATGAGGTGACTTTGATCAACAGGCACATTTTTATTCAGACAAGTCAAAAATATTAAAACATCACATCACCATCTTTGATGAAAATACCCACATGAGAAAAAAAATTAAATAAAATAAAAACAACAACAAAAAAAGAAAACCAACCATGGATGGCCACAGGTTACCTAGAAAGCAGTGGTGGACGAAGTACACAAGTCAAGTACTCGAGTAAAAGTACAGAAACGTATAGCCTACTAAAATATTTCTCCAGTAAAAGAATGAAGTACTCTTTCTCAATCTTACTCGAGTGAAAGTACAAAAGTACTTGATTTTTAGTGTACTTAAGTAAAAAGTACTGCTTGATGAATGTTTTGTAATTTTTTATAGACTACTTTATATAATTTAATTTTCTATTATGTATTTTATATAATCCTGCTGAAAATATCTGGGTTTTTCCTCAAAATAACCACTATGGAGTCAAGAGTCAAGATATTATTGGAGTATGGAGTCAAGATATTATTACTGCTGAAGCAGTTCTACTCTGCCATCATTGAATCCATCCTCTGCACTTCAATAACTGTCTGGTTCAGCTCAGCTACCAAATCTGACCTCAGAAGACTACGGAGGGTAGTCCGGACTGCTGAGCGAATCATTGGTACATCCCTCCCCAGTCTCCAAGAACTGTACTTATCCAGAGTGAGCAAAAGGGCTGGTAAAATCACTCTGGACCCCTCACATCCAGCACACTCCCTCTTTGAACTGTTACCGTCTGGTCGACGCTACAGAGCTCTGAGCACCAGAACGACCAGACACAGGAACAGTTTCTTCCCTCAGGCAATCCATCTCATGAACACTTGACAATAAAACGCAGAACACACAAGTCTATTATTTATTCACCACACTTCCCTTTTTTTTTTCATTTCATATTTGCACATATCAGACCTGTACACACATTTGTCTAATATATTTGCACATATTTGCACATATCAGACCTGCACACACATAATTGTCTATATTATATATTGTGTTTTGCTGTTTTGTACATTGCCTATTTGTATATTTGTTTACTATTCTTTTATTATCTGTGTCCTGTCCTGTTGCTGTCTTTCTGTTGCACTGTAGAGCTTCTGTCACTACAACAAATTCCTTGTATGTGCAAACATACTTGGCCAATAAAGCTCATTCTCATTCTCATTTTGTTGTTGTTATGGACTATGCTGACAAGAGTGATGTAGAAGTATTCACCGTGAAGCTAACTGCATGTACCTGAAAGAAAACAATTTTACCATAAGTGATCTAATTTTCAGCAGTAAGAAAAAAAGTGTTTCACAGTTTTCTCAGTTAAATATGACAGTAAGGCCAGTTGTTAGGGATTACATTTTATTTAAGGAATACGGTGGCCGAGAGAACTCTAGGCGCTGCAAATAGAAAAACACCTGCAAATTAAGAAAACAACTTCATCAATTTGACAATACATTCGCTACAAATGCTCACAACACAACCAAACAAAGAAATGCACTGCAAATAGAAAAAAGCACCTGCAAATTAAGAAAACTTCATCAATTTGACAACACATGCTCTACAAATGCTCACAACACAACCAAATAAAGAAACGTGCTGCAAATAAAATTCTTTGTATGGTTGTGTTGTGAGCATTTGCAGTGCGTTTCTTTATTTGTTTGCGTTGTGAGCATTTGCAGCACCTGCTGTTGAACTGTTTGGCATCTACGCTAATATTTGTCTGTTTCTATTTTGTTTCTCAGTCCGTGTCCGGATCAGATGGTGGATCGACGCCGGGAGATGATGTATGTGGCCCTGATCGTCGGCGGAAGCCGGACACCTGGATGAGCCCCGGGGACATATCCCCAGTGAAGACCTCAACTTAAAATACAATAAAACTTATATACAACTAATAACTAAAAATTTAATGAAATACCGAACTACATAATACTATTATTGTTAGAAATTGCAACAATATAAAAATAGAAATAATACATTTATACATTTAAAGTTTTAATTAAAACAATAAATAAACAATAATATCCTGGCCAGAGGAGAACTGGCCCCCCGACTGAGCCTGGTTTCTCCCAAAGTTTTTTTCTCCATTCTGTCAAAGATGGGAGTTTTGGTTCCTTGCCACTGTCGCCTCTGGCTTGCTCAGTTGGGGACACTTAATTTCTAGCGATTATCGTCAATTTGATTTCACAGATACTAATTAAACTAAACTGAGCTAGACAATGACATCTCTGAATTCAGTAATGAAATGCCTTTAACCGAAAATTGAATGTTTAATCTTCTTATTATACATTACTGACACTCTATCCTCTAATTTGATACTGTTAAGTGCTTTGACACAATCTGTATTGTTAAAAGCGCTATATAAATAAAGGTGACTTGACTTGACTTGAACTGATGAAGATGTTTTCTTGATTTGCTAGTGCTTTTTCTATTTGCATGTGTTTCTGAGGTTGCAGTGCGTTGAGCTCTCTTGGCAACCGTAGATTTGTTGACTCGAGAACAGCTGCAATTGGATCAGTCCAACTCACGAATGAATCGTTTGGTGCTATTTGCAAACCGATTTAACGGGTTCACTGAAAAGAATCAGTTTGTTCATAAAGAGGACACCGCTTTTGCGTCTCAGAGCATGTGATGACTTCTTCATTTAAAATAAGGAGTAACGATATGTTTTATGAAATGTAGTGAGGTAAAAAGTACGACCTTATGGTTTGGAATGTAGTGAAGTAAAAGTTACTCAAAATAAAATTACTCCAGTAAAGTACAGATACTTGAAAAATGTACTTAAAGGGATAGTTCACTTTGAAATTAAAATTTGATATCTATCAGCTTACCCCAAGGGCATCCAAGATGTAGGTGTCTTTTTTTCTTCAGTAGATCCAATTTTGATATTTTTAGGTCAAACCGTTCTAGTCTGTCAGTCATATAATGGCAGGTATAGGTCACTGTCTCTATAAGAGGGAAAAAGAACATGCACAGAGAAATCCAAATTAAACAATTCCCCATCGTAACTACACATTGATGGCCTAAGACACGAAACGAGCGGTTTGTGTGAGAAAACGAACAGTATTTATATCGTTTTTTACCTCTTGTTACGATGGGGAATTGTTTAATTTGGATTTCTCTGTGCATGTTCTTTTTCCCTCTTATAGAGACAGTGACCTATACCTGCCATTATATGACTGACAGACTAGAACGGTTTGACCTAAAAATATCAAAATTGGATCTACTGAAGAAAAAAAGACACCTACATCTTGGATGCCCTTGGGGTAAGCTGATAGATATCAAATTTTAATTTCAAAGTGAACTATCCCTTTAAGTACAGTAACTTCGTTATTGTCCACTACTGCTAGAACCCTAACCCTAGACAGAAGAGGCACAAGAGCGAAACTGTTCTCACAGCAATCACACTACAAACCAACAGGAAAAAAAAGACAAAGCGATCAAACCACCACACAATCCCAGCCACCTCACCACCGCCATCCACAGAGTGAGGGCAACTCAGTGGCCACCACTGGCTTAAGAAACCAAAACTGAACCTACAAAAGAAAAGAATAAACAACTTAATTAACAGTGGGCAATGCGGGTGACACAAACACAAGTCAGAATTATAACACAGTCACTATTAACCCAGTTTCTTTGGGGCCTAATCTCTCCTCTGCCACTCTGGGTCCCACATTCACAGAAGAAATGTAAAAAAAAAAAAAAAAAAACAATAACAAAAGTATTAAATCTAAAAGGAAAAACACAGTCTATTACAACAAAGAAATATGAAGATATAAAAACTGATCAATAAAAGTAGCGAAGAAGTGAGAGGGCACATCTCACAAAGAAATCTCATTACCTTTTTTGAAAGAGCAAACTACTTCTTTTTCCGATGCCCTCTATAGTTCTTTCCTTTTCTCAGAGTATTTCCTACATATCAAGAGTACATGTTCTACAGTTTCTGTTTCTCCACAGTGTATACATAATCCTGTCTGATGTTTTCCTATTAATCTTAAGCAATTATTTAAACTCGTGTGCCCTATTCTCAACCTTAAAATAATTTCCTCCTCCCGCCTCAGATTACTATACTTTTTAACTATCACTTCTCTCTGAATGCTGTATAAATGTCTTCCTTTCTCTTCCTGATCCCATGTATCTTGCCACATTTTATTAATATTGTCTTTAATGATAACTTTAATTTCTGATTTACTAAGTGGTATTTGTATATCTATGTGTTCTGCTTTCAGAGCTTCTTTTGCCAACTTATCAACCTTTTCATTTCCCTCGATACCCACATGCACTGGAACCCACATTAACTGTGTATAAATTTTTTGTTGATTTAATCTAAAAATTAATTGATTTATTTCATCCAAAAGATCTTGTCTACATACAGATTTCCCACTCTGGCTACTTAAGAAGGAGGACATGGAATCTGAGCAGATCTTATGTGGTTTAATTTCCTCTGCCCATTGTAGTGCTAAGATAATGGCCATTATTTCAGCTGAGAAGACTAATAGGTGATCTGAAATTCTTTTTTGGATGTCAACATTGTGTTTTGGGATGTATACAGCTGGACCTGTTTTGCCAGTAATTGGATCTTTGGATGCATCTGTATATAACTGTATTATATCATCATACCTGGTTTCTATATACGGTTGAATATTTTGATATACGCCAGTTTTTACAGTTTCTTTTATTTCCATATTTACTATTGGACAACAGAATAGCCATGGTGGCAGTCATACTTATTGTCTTACAGCATGCAATAGTATCTATTCCCATTTCCTTTGCCTCTAACTGATCTAATTAAGGCAATATATATTCGTTTCATAGCTGTACCTGATGCACCTCATCTATATCCTGCTAAACATTTTAGTATATTTATACCTCTCTTGCACTTATCTACCATTTTTTTGAATATGGACTTTAAATGTAAGTTTAGTGTCAAACCATACCCCTAAATACCTTATGACCCTTTCTTGCTTGAGTACAAACTTCTTCTTCTGGTGTTAGTGGTGGTTGGCAGACCAACTTGAATGGTGCATTCCCGCGACCTACTGGATAGGAGCGTGGAGCGCATAATGGTTGGGAAGTTGGAAAACAATAACAGAAACAACAATGGGGGAGGGGAGAGAGAGGAAGGTTAAAAAAAAAACTTTTAATTTAATGCAACAATATCTTAAATTCTACTGATCAGTCTTGTTTCTTTTAAGAAAATAATTAATTCATGAAATATTCTTGATTGTTTTGGGCCATTTCCTAACAGAACCTGAAGTGACAAGTTATTTATTCCCAACGATCTTAAAGCTTGAATTAGCTGAAATCTTGCTCTTTCATATACTTCACACTCTATAAGTACGTGTTCTATTGATTCAGCATGACCACATTTATCACAGTTTCCAGTTTCATGCTTCCCCATTCTATACAGACATTGATTCAACAATGACCAATTCTTGACATTAAAACATCATCTTTTCTATTGCCAAACTTTCTTCTTTCTAGACCTACCTTCTCTTGAATATGCTACCTTTTGTTCCACTATCCCACTCCTTCTGCCATTTCTTTCTTATTTCTTTTGCAATTAACCCTTTTACTTCTGTTTTACTTAATGTCACTTCAATGTCTATTTGTGAATGATTTAAAGCCTGTTTTGCCCGATGATCAGCCTCCTCATTTCCATTCACACCCATATGTGATGGTACCCACACAAAATTTACCAGAAGTCCATACTGTCTTATTCTAAAAAGACTCTGCATCACTTCAAATATCATATCTTGTCTTGCTGTTGCAATTCCACTTAACAAGCTATTTAAAACTGAAAGGGAGTCTGTGCAAATTACTTATTGGTTGTACTTCTTCTATCCACTGAAGAGCTAGGAATATTGCTATAATCTCTGTAGTAAAAACATATATGATCTGATATTCTTTTTGATATTTTGACTTTGAATTGGGGTATGAAAACTGCTGCTGGTGTTATTCCAGATTCAGGATCTTTAGAGCCATCCGTGTATATTTGTATTGTGCTATAATATGTTTGTTCAATGTATTGCTGCACTGCTATATTTGTTAATATACTTTTTACCTTATGTTTTTCTTCATATAGTTGAATATCAATTACAGGCATAGGGAAAAGCCAAAGAGGAATTGCTCAAGTTGCCACAGAAGGGGCTATATTAATATCACTTAATCCCATACTCTGAGCCTCCTCATTGGCAGTCTATCCAAAACTTGGCAGTTTTTTATACTCATACTCCCAGCAATCCTTCAGAACTTTCTTAACCGGATGTCTATCTAATTGACCTTTTATATTAACCCAGTATCTCATTTTTAACTTGATCCTTCGAATTTCTAGAGGCATTTCACCCATACTTGTACTGCTGTTATTGGAGATGATCTTATTGCTCCACAACATATTCACAGTGCTTGTGATTGGATTGCCTCAGTCTTTAAAAGTTGTGAAAGAGCAAACAAACTTCACTGCTTACACAGTATCTCACAAAAGTGAGTACACCCCTCACATTTCAGCAACCATTTTAGTATATCTTCTCAAGGGACAATACTGCACAAATGAAACTTGGATATATTTTAGAGTAGTCAATGTGCAACTTGTATAGCAGTGAAGATTTACTGTCCTCTGAAAATAACTCAACATACGGCCATTATTGTCAAAAAAGCTGGCAACAAAAGTGAGTACACCCTAAGTGATAACAGCTATACTTCGTTTAACCATGCAAAGCCACATGTCCTATTCATCATGTTCATGTTTTTGTCTGCTTGACAGGACCATACAAATTTGTGTATCTTGTATTAGAGCAGTTAAAATTTGGTGCTTTGAGTACAATTCTCTCATACTGACCACTGGATGTTCAACATGGCACCTCATGGCAAAGAACTCTCTGAGGATTTGAGAATTAGAACTGTTGCTCTCCACAAAGATGGCCTAGGCTATAAGAAGTTCAGTAACACCCTGAAACTGAGTTACAGTACAGTGGCCAGGGTCATACAGAGGTTTTCCAAGATGGGTTCCACTCGGAACAGGCCTCGCAAGGGTAAACATCAACAACCTGATCTTCCTTCCTGGTATTGTAATACTTTTACTAACTGTGCTATAAAGTTTTCTCACCGGTGAATGACACATGATGTATGTAGCAATGTTGTTTCTGGTCGTCTAGTGTGTGTATGCATTCAGGGGGTGTGTCTTTGGACGGCAATTGCAGGGAGGGTGGGACGTTTGCTTTCAGTGCTATCAGGCTAAAGTTAGCATTTTCCGAGATCTCCTACTGCACCTTTAAGTAATTTAAAAAAGAAATAAATAATTGGAGGCTATTGTTTCCTAAAACTAAATTTAAAAGAAGAACACATTAAACCAGTGATTTAGATAAACATGATTATAGTCTTTGAGATTCTCTTACAAAATTATAGGGCAGGTTAACACATGCTACCCTCATTCAAACTTTCTGAAGACTGGGTTGTGCAAAGCAGACTTTACTACACTGTAATACTGGTTATGCAGATTTCAAGCCGGGATATGCCCTTTTATGTGCAATCACATCTGTTCTATCATTTGTTTTAATATGGTTTATAGCAAACTAAAAACAACAAAATTGAATTTTAATTTGAGAATTATACTTCACCACCAACTTGACTTTACATGAGAGTAAACCAGCTACAAATTTCAAAGGAATGCATGAGTGACACTAAAATAATGCAATAAAAAGCAATTTAGGAACAATATGCAACATAAACCACAATGTACACTCCACTGAGTGATGACTGCCAGAAAGATTTTCAGCACTTACCCAAATTCTCCTACAATTAATGTCATGTAGTACATAACATATGGAGTAAGGAAGGATTTTGTATGCAGCTTGTGTCTACACTACTCTACGCTGTTGCTATCTGGGTAGAAGCATGCGGCGTATCCTGACAAAACTAGAATGCTAGATTAGATGAGAGTCTTCTTGGGCTATGCTGGAATTGCCAATGAAAACAAACAAGGGAGGCTTTACTGTTTACAAAGGCCAGGTATTCCAGGTAAAATATAAGGTAAGAAGTAGCTAAACATTTAAAGTCCCCCTGTAGTCAAAAATTGTATCCTTTAAAACTCATCTTTGATTATCAAAATGACATATTCAAATGTTTTTTCTTGTGAAAATTATTTTCTCATGCCTTAAAATAGCTTGAATGTCACTCTACACCCTTGCCTCATTTACTATACGTGGATCTATGAATATGCAAATTAGACCCGCCTCCACTCAGTCACATCAGCCAGCCAACCACCGCCTCCAGATTCACTAACTGAACTGTAGTAAAGGAGATACAAAGGTAAGTGGAAATATTGGTTTAATTAAGCCATATATGTTTGAACCAGAAATAAGCTGGTATGCTCAACGTAAGCAAGGAGACTGGTGACTAACTTCGTGAGGTAACATTATTTGTTTGCGCTGGTTCGTACACGGATAATGACTGATAAAACTATGTTTTTACTAGCGGAGAAATTTACCTACTTGACGATGTTGTGTCCTCAAAATGCCTTGAAGACTCAAATGCAGCCAAGTTTGTGATTCCAGATCGCGCCCGCGAGCATATGCGTGTGATGTGCGGATATCAATGCGGGAGAGGTGTGTCTGACTCCGGGCTACTTTTACATTGTTGCCGCGGGTCATTATTCAAGTTAGCGGTTCTAAATACAAATAAATAAGCGCTAACAGCACATGACATCTTGAAAATAGGGGGAAATATTAACAGTTAGCGAAACATCTACAGAAAAATATAACTGTTACCGGATTAATCTGACTGCCTTCTCACTAGACCCTCTGTTTTGCAGCACAGTTAATGATATGCTAAGGATAGGATCCCTTGACGTGATTTGTTATTGAAAAAAGGGCTGTTTCAAACCGCGCTTCTGTGACTGCCATTGAGAAACTACAGTTTTAAGGAGAAAATACTCAGCAGTGGTGTTGATAAATGGATTGGCACATGGTTTGTCTAAAAGCAAATTAAAATCACCACATAGACAAATAAACAACATAAAAAACTTAATTTTCACCACAGGGGGACTTTAATATTTGACAACTGTTTCACAATAGAACTGTTACATGACAAAGAGTAATATCCAGTGAGTTTTGAATTAAAAATAGTTACTTTGAAAAAAAAAAGTTACTTGAAAATGTTTTTCCATTTACTAATATTTTTTGGTTTTATACAGCCAATTTAACTCATTGAAGACCCTGTCTGTGCACAAATAAAATAAAGAAATTGCAAAGTGATATTTAAGAATGATTTTAATTACATTTTAATGAATGTTGCAATTGTCCCCTGTTGTGGGGTCAGTTGCAACATTTGACTTTGTCTATTCAAGTGTAAATTGTACGTATTGTCATATGTACATATTGCAGCAATGTGGGTTAGTAGCTATTGTATTAAAATTTTGGCTTTCTAATACAAACAGTCTCTGAAACTAAAGGAAATGCAAATCACATCGAATTAACATTACAAATTGATATTGGCTCAACAGCACTTTTGCATCCTTAGTTAAAGTTAAAATTAGAAATTTCAACAAAAACAATGGTAAAATCATTAAATGTGGATTCTACTTCACTGTGGTTAAATCAACACTTAACTTCAAAGTAAAAAAATAATAATAATGGTAATATAATTGAATCAACATTATACTGTCATGTTGATTCTATGTCACTGCTGTTGATTCAATGCTGAAATTGACCAAAAAAAAAAAAATGAACAAATTAACAAAAAATCATTGGTAATTTTGTTGAATTTTGTTGTGATTTCTCCCCGGAGAATGGGGATTCTCTTCTCTGGAGGGGTCCGGAGGTTTGATCTAGAAATATATATAGGCCAATACACACACAAACAATTTAAGGCAAAGACAAAGCCGTAATTTTTGTCTTTCTCTCTCTTTTACATTTTTATTTCTAAAAAATCGTACTGTGTGTCATGTCATTTTGCTTTGACTATATTATTCACAATATAGAAAGCCCAAGACCATGACTGCTTTTATCCAAAGTGAAATGAGGAATACAACAAGTGATTCACAATAATGAGGTACAATATAAAGCTTGTATTACAAAGTTTCAGACATCCTCCTCTCTGTAATGTACCACAAGGCGTTGTTCACTTACCAATCTCAGGCTTCTGGAGGGAATGTAGACTGGTAAGAGCGAGCGGAGCCCATGCATATAAGGAAGCCAGCATCAGTGTACTGAACTGTGAGCCGCAATTAACAAAAAAGACACACACACACACACAAAACTTAGATATTCAACATAATAGAATGTCACAGATCACCCTTTTCAGAGACACAGAATTAGATTAATTAACAAAACAGTAATATTACTTATGAATGGGAGAAAATGCAACTCGCAATATAGTGGAATAGTATTGCCTTCTAAATAAAAGAGCCAGTCGCTAATTGGTAAAGTCATCGTGCCAATTTAGCTGCCTTTAGTGTTCTGAGAAGTGATTAGAACTGCACATGCGCATTGGCTGTCTAGCCACATACTTATTCATGTTAAATCAAAGTAATTCTGTCTGTGTGTACAATATAACAGGGTCTGGGATTATTCTGCACACAATTTTAAACAGTCACTAAAGTAATTCCCACACACACATCTTAACTATACCATGTGGGTGAAACTCACCCTGATATGAAAAATAATTTGCCTAATTAAGGATAGATAATATTTTGTTCCTATAGTTTGAAATGTAAATGTTCACTTAATTACTTTTAAAAACATATTTGGCCACAGGTTTTTTATACCAACTTCAAGTGCATAGTTCCCACACAACTGCATAAGGAATAATTCACCCAAAATGAAAATCTGCTGTTCATTTACTCACTCTCATGCCATCCAAGACATAGGTGGCTAACTTTCATAAGTAGAACAATAAAGGTGATTTGTAGCTGAACCCATGGTAGTTGGTTCATAAAAAGTCCACTGCTACTGTCATTTTGAGTCCAAAAAAAGCAGATACATAATTCCCATGGCTCCTGATGATATATTCAGGTCTTATGAAGTGAAAGACCAGTCTGTGCAAGAATCTGAGCATTACTTAACTTTAATCCACAGCCTCAGATAAACGGTCTGGCACGCTTATGACATATATGTAGCTGTGAATTGAGTGTGCAGTACCATTTGTCTGAGGCAATGGATTACAGGTAATAATGTTGTAAATAATGTTCAGTTTCTTACAGAGAATGACCATCTCGCTTAATAAGACCTCAATATATTGTCAGGAGCCGCAGAGATTCATTTCTTGTTTTTGTATGGGTTTTTTTTTTAATGAATTGCATATTATGAATCTCTAAGGACCATGGGATCAACTAAAAATCATCTTTAGTCTTCTACTGAGGAAAGTAAGTCACCTACTTTTTGGATGACTCGAGGGTAAGTAAATAGCAAATTCTCATTTTTGGGTGAACAATTCCTTTAAATTCTGCCTCAATAGAGCAAAACAAAACACAGATCACCAATTAGAAGTACAAAACAAGGATTTGTAAAGAAAAATGTTGGAGGATTTCAATATACAGTAAGCCAAGAGGAGACTGGTTTTCCTTTGCTGTAAACAGAACTTGCTTCTCATGAGACTAGCATATTGTCACCAGAGCTTACGCTACGCCTACATCCTACGTCATCCTCTGGAACGTCACTCCTTCATGAATGCGTGTGCGACAGTTAGCGGAAGCTAGAGATTACGGTTTATAAAGTTTTAAATATGGATAGTTTTCTTACACAAATGCATCGATTCACTTTAGCAGGCCTTTATTAACCCCCGGAGCCGAGTGGAGTATTTTTTATGATGGATGTATGCACTTTTTTTGGGCTTCAAAACCTTAACAGCCATTCACTGCCATCATAAAGCTTAGAAGAGCCAGGACATTTTTTAATATAACTCTGAATGTATTCGTCTGAAAGAAGAAAGTCATATACACCTAGGATGGCTTGAGGGTGTGCAAATCATGGGGTAATTTTCAATTTGGGTGAACTATACTTTTAACAGCTGTTATGGGTTTGGACGAACTTCATTGTAGTTTTTATGAACTTGAGAGAAACAAATGATTTTTATCTCCTGTGGTTTATATTTGCTGTCATCCCACAGATACTCGGGTGAAAGCAGTTTACTGGGTTTGTTATAAAGGAAGTACTTGTTCAAATGAGACTCCTCCTGCCATGCTGCCTCAATGGATTTAGCTGCATCAATGTCTACCTGTTTCCTGCAGGTTTTAGCAAGCTGATACACATCTTTCACTAAGCCACCGATCACAGCTCCTCCATAATAATAATCACCCTCAGAATAAGGAATGTATGCTTGAGACTGGGGTCTGCGCTCATATGGGAACCAGTCATGATGGGTATTATAATACCATGGATGTATGGCACCTACAAGACGACCCAAAGACTCTGCCCCCCATCACCCGTAGAACTTTGAATCCACATCAAGGCTGAAAACATAGTCGGCTTCATTCAACAATCGAATCTCAATCAGTTTCTCCAGCCTTTCCATCCTGCGCAAACTGATCTCCTGCCATCTGTTAGAACTAGCCACTTTCACCACCGTCAGATGATGGTATTCACCCAGTTTCACTTCAGGAACCTGTTCCGGATGATCAGTGAACACATAATAATGCACATGAAATCCAACAAAGTAATTCTGCTCTGCGGACTCCAGGAAATCTTTAAGAAACTGTGTGTATCTGAAAAACAGAGAGGGAGAGAGCTAGAAAAACAATATATTAAATGGCAATTTAATTTTTTCCCCCATAAAAAATACAGAGGCCTCGGTGTAATGATTAAAGAAGTTATATTTATCAACTGAAAAATTTGAAAAATTTAGAGACCGTATTTAGAGACCAGGAACACAACTGTGACCCAAGCAGTTTGTGTGAAATATGCCTTAAATATACTACACATAGCAAATAAAGGTCGCTGAAAAAAGGAACTCACTTTCCAAGAGCAAAGACTGTAGTTGCTATGGTGATGTTTTGCTGCTTATAAATCGCATCAATCAGTGCAGGATCAAAAGCTCCTTCCCATACAATTGGGGCTAACCATGATGTCACAGGAAGAACGTTGCCTTCTGAGCTGGAAAATCAAGCACAATTGCAGGAAATCCAAATGCACTAAAAAAATGGTATTTTAAAACATATTTGCATATTTGAAGTGTCAATGTACTTACTCAAACACATTGGGCTGTTTGTATAAAAGCCTGTGCAATAAACAAATAAGAAGCTTGTTATTCCTCAGTGCTCTAGACTGTTTTAATCCTCCACCTGCTTTACAAAGGTTTTTGTAGTAGATGATTGATAAATTTTAAACTGCATGCTAGCATCTTGCAACAGACAGACCAATTGTTTGTTATATTTAACATATAATACACAACACTTCATAGCCAACAAGCAAGCCATGAGGTTCTGTGGAACCCTTTCCCTGAACTGCAAACAACCCCAAAAAGGCAGAGCATGCATGAACATGCATTTCACCAGGGCACTGTGTGTATGGTTTTCTGTTTTGTATATTGTCTTTTGTATTGTATATTGTTTTATGTTTTATGATCATATCATTAGCTCATGTAACCTTACTGTTATTGAGTTTCATATCGAAATGATTGTCTGTTCATTTTTTGAGTCTAAAGCACATCTTTATCACTTCAAGGGGACTCTTGATATATTAATAAGAGAATAAAGGGACACTGTTACAACTTCACCGCTATTAAATTACTGAAACATTAAGGCCAAGGCAATGCAAGTACATATGACTGAACTAAACAGAGGTATAGTATAAACTGTGGAACCCTTGTTACCAAAGCGCTGATGCTTCTGCTTAGGTGGTTAACTGACTCTTACCCTTCTCATGGCTTCATTCCCCTGGTTTCCTTAACCATTTCACTTATTCACTTTTACTTCCCCTTTTTCACTATGTATGTATGCGTGAGTGTGTGAAATGGGTGAAACTTTTGTGGTTTCTGTTCACACTGCTTGCAAACAAAGTCCCTTTAACAAGCCGATCTTGTTATATGTTCTAATGCATTAGTACTGTAAGAAAGTTATTTTCTGTGGCCACAATAATAACATTTCCTAGTTCATATAAAATTACACTTAATGTTTGCTGGACAAACAGATTAGTTGATTGTAATATTAATGGCAATATTTTTCACAAAATTATGATAAATCATGGCATACGCTTAGCCTCAAATACCACTCTGAACTGGTATTACAGTAATGTGGATTGTGAGCCTTTTCAAATATCCACACTTGTGGTTTTAGCCACTTGAAAGCATGTGCATGTGACAGCATACACGTTTAAGAGCACTGAGCTTTGGCATTTTTCAGACTGGCAGAGTCTTGTCGCGTACACACACTCACGAGTGGCCAAGACATTTTAAAAGTCTTTTTTTCTTTATTGCTGACTAATACCATACACTGTAAAAAAAATTCCGGAAAATTTACGGTAAAAAACTGGCAGCTGTGGTTGCCGGAATTCTACCGTAAAAAATACGGTAACGACGTTTTAGGTTTTACGGTTTTAACTTAAATTTACAGTTAAATACCGTAATTTCTTTAACTGATACAATGTTAATATACCAACCTGTTAAAGTACTGAAATCTGTTTTGTACCTTTGAAATACAATGATAACCACCAAATGCAGGTGGTGAGAAAGTCACATGATGAACCAAAGCCCATCACAAGCAGCTTTTAAATAATAACATATAGAAGGTGCACAGTGTCATTTACGCAAGCAAACACCATCATGGTGAGACTCATTAAACTGAAATATGCTATAAACATTAATTTAACAACATTAGATGTAACATACAACCCTAATAAACATAACTGATCAGAAAAAAACTAAGAAGAAACATAGTCAAAGAAAAAACATCAAATTCAAACAAAATTTGAAATGCAACGCAGTGAATTCTGGGAACGTCAGTTTATGGTTTTTCCCTGTAAATTTTACAGGAACTTTCCATTAACCATTTAACAGGTTTTTACTGTAGCATTTTCACAGTTTTTTACCGTTAAAATCACGATCATTTTTTTACAGTGTACATTTTGTGTAGCCCATATTTGTTTTTTTTTCTATATTTAATTTTACTTACATGAAGCACCTTCTTTGCTATTTTTATCTGAAAAATACCGGTTTCACTTCATTTTAATGGTCACTTTTACGCATTCTGTTAACTATAAATAACGTTGCACCTACCTGGTAGGGTTAGGGTTAGAATAAGTTGACATGTACTTACAAAGTTACTTATAGTCAGTAGAATGTCTGTTGGGAGACCATCACAATGAACAGTTAGCAGATATTAAGCAGACAGTCTACTAAAACTCTAATGTGTGTTGGTTGACATGTATGTGAAAAGTCACTTATTGTCAACACAGAATGCTCAAAAGGGACCATCAAAATAAAGTGTTACCAAAATACCTGAAGGTTATCACTCCATACTTGGTGATGGGTGTAACTGTCAGAATACTTCATAGGTAATAAGAGATTGCTGTTTATCGTTCAGTAGTCCTGTTACTGCTCTCATGAAATTAAGTGTTACTTTGCATTACATATCATGGATTAAGTACATCTAAGCAGTAAATTGTTGTTATTTCAACTGAATATTCTTTTGATCGACATTTGCACTGTTTTGATGGATGTTTAGTTACACTCACCCACTCCAGCTGGATGTAAAGCCCAGATAAACAAGTCTGTGAGGAAACAGAATAATAGATTGTAAATGATCATTTAAAACTGACCATATCTCATTGTGCTTACCTGTCTACAAAATATAGTAATATAGTTATGTTACTTTTATCATCATATGTATTTAACACATTTAATAATATCTTTAGATGGTAGCCAATGCAATATGCTACCGAGACTGTCTCCCCTAACTGATGTAACAGTAATGAATGTGGTGAATTATTATTGCATTGATGCAACTGATTTTATTCTTGGATAGGCTATATAATGTGCTTAGCGTTTATGATATGGCTTTTTAGTCAGACTGAAATCCCTGCAGGGATAAATATTCAGTCTATGAACGTGGAGGCAAAAGTCCATTTGATTGTTGTTTTAGCAATAGCAGGAGGATACTTCACAAACATCTGTATTTAGGCCCCCAGTCTACATATTTTATTTAAAAGTCTGCTCAATAAATTCATAATGGCCAGAACACATCTCAGTTCAAACACTTGTCTACATAAACATCATAATTGTAGAAAAGAAATTATACAAGCAAAATTCATGTCTTGCAGTAAGAAATGAGAACTAGGAGAAAAACATACATTAAAGGAATAACTCTATAAATAATAAATCTATGCTACATTTTGAGAAAAACTAACTTTCCATATATCTTAACATAAAACTTTTCATTTATTCTTTTTATCAACTAACTACCACAAACAAACAAGCAAAAACTCTGAATCCTCTGTGCTCTCCGAGCATTTTGTTGCACAAAGTCTTTCACTGCAGCTTTAAAGTGATAGTCCACCCAAAAATGAAAATTACCCCATGATTTACTCAACCTCATGTCATCCTAGGTGTATATGACTTTCTTCTTTCAGACAAATACAGTCGGAGTTATATTAAAAAATGTCCTGGCTCTTACAAGCTTTATAGGCTAATGGCAGTGGGTAGTTGTCCAGATTTTGAAGCAAAATAAAGTGCATCCCTTCATCATAAAAAAGTACTCCACAAGGCTCTGGGGGCTTAATAAAGGTCTTCTTAAATGAAGCAATGCATTTGTGTAAAAAAAGCATCCATATTTACAACTTAATAAACCGTAATCTGTAGCTTCCACGAACTGTTGTACTCGCGATCATGAGAGAGTGGCGTTCCAGCGGCTGCTGAAGGACATAGGTGAACTCGGAAGCACAGAGGAGATAGTAAAACAAAACAGGTCACGAATTCGAAGTACATAACAAGGATTTGTAAAGAAAAATGTTGGAGGATTTCGATATACAGTAAGCCAAGAGGAGACTGATTTTCCTTTGCAGTAAACAAAACTTGGTTCTTGTGAGACTAGCATATTCTCACCAGAGCTTACGCTACGCCTACATCCTACGTCATCCGCTGGAATGCCACTCTCTTGTGAATGCGCATCGGACAGTTATTGGAAGCTACACATTACGGTTTATAAAGTTTATGGTTTATAAACCCCCCGGAGCTGTGTGGAGTACTGTTTATTATGGATTAATGCACTTTTTGGGCTTCAAAATCTCAACAGCCATTCACTGCTATTATAAAGCTTGGAAGAACCAGGACATTTTTTAGTAACTCCAATTATATTCATCTGAAAGAAGAAAGTCATATACACCTAGGATGGCTTGAGAGTGATTAAATCATGGGGTAGTTTTCACTTTTGGGTGCACTATCCCTTGTCATGTAATATCAATGTTGCGAGCACAGGCATTGTGCTCCGGAGAAATGTCTTGATCACTTTCAATTTTGAGAACACTCTTTCAACAGTTGTCAGAGGTATAGTGCTTATGATAAGTGAAATGTGAGAGAAATCGATTTTCCTTGGTTATTATTTTAGAACATTAAGCCACATTAAATGTTTTTCCACTTCATTGCACTACCTTTGTGCTTGTGTATTTTGCAGTGTCTTGTGATACAGCGTTCTAAATGTGCGGTGATCAAGTCAAAAGAAGTTTAAAAGTTAAAAAAAGAGAACTTGCATGTTTTTTTTTTCCAAATTCCACTAACGCATTTTGTGTTTTTTCAAAGCAAAAACCAGGGGTGGTTTTAGGATTTCATCTTTATAGGGGGGCTTAGCCCTCAGAGAGACCATTAGATACAAAGGTGCAAATTACCTAAACAGTATTTTACTGTGTGTATGAAAACTGTATTACTGTATGACGTAAATTGACATAATTATCTATTAAAGTTATAGAAGTTACTTAGTTAAGAGCAGTGAGTGATTCTCATGTTTTTCTTTTGTTGTTTGATTAACATTATTAGCCTAATATAAGAAATGCATGGATCCGTTATACACACATCCAATATTTTCTTAACTGTTTATGCTTATTTAAGACGCAACCGACTGTGTTTACTTGGATACTCGTCAAGACAGCCATTGTGACATAATGTTGTGTGTATTTGCGTATTTGCTCAAGAAGATACGAAAGTGAATGACCCGATCTCATGAAAGTGCGTTTCAATGGCACGACTTTCTGTTTCTATTTGGTGTGCTATTCATACGCAGAAACTGACTTTGGCGTGCATATGATACGCAATGGTTAGGTTTAGGGGTGTGGGGAAGGTGCGTATATGCATGCCAAAGTCAGTTTCTGCGTATAAATATCACACCAAATAGAAACAGAAAATCGTGCCATTGAAACGCACTGTCCGTGCAGTGCCTCTCAGTGCCTGCGCGCTTCATTCAAACGTATGCGTGCACAGAACGATCTATCACAGCACGTGAGTGCCACTTTGAGATCGATAAACAAGCGAGAATGATAAACTTTCTTGAGGATGCAGCACTGGCCTGATCGTTCAGATAGCTGATTATAGTTTTAGGGGGGCTGAGACGACAAATAGGGGTGCTGAAGCCCACCTAAAAAGGGTCTAGAACCGCCCTTGGCAAAAACAACATTCTGTGTGACTTTCGAATGTCCTGCGACAGGGCCCCACAGCGCAGCCAACTCTCAGTCACACATTCAGGGCCCTATTTTAACGATCTAAGCGCATGGTCTAAAGCGCACGGCGCAGGTGCATAGGGCGTTTCCGAATCCACTTTTGCTAGTGTAACGACAGGAAAAATGGTCGCAATAAACCAATCAGAGTCTTATCTCCCATTCCCTTTAAGAGCCAGTTGCGCGGATGTAACAGATATTGGCGGATTCGCTATTTAAACGGCGGAATTTTAAGGCGCACAGACTGAACGCGTCTCCAGAGAGCAAACAGATCTGCTCATGCGCGAGCAAATAGGTAGGCTAATTCTGATACACGCAATGACTATCCATTATGACATATATGACATTTTTATATTTATGTAGCCCACACAATAATATTCTTTTACACTGTAATCCTTTAATTTTTAATATTTGGCATGTTTGTATGGGGCGCCGTTTGTAAAGCGACTCACGCTGAAAATAACAGCAACATTTTGTCACATTTAGCTTCAAACTATGTTTAAAAAACTGGTAT
>JAFVLL020024470.1:0-79645 GCA_021397915.2 Tor tambroides | reverse complement strand
GAAGAGACTGTGGGAGGGATGGGTGGGGTCCTTCACGATGCTGTTGGTTTTGCTGGAGCATCGTGCAAGGAAAATGTCCAGGATGGATGGGAGAGTCATATTCACTGCAAAGAATATCACTTAAATGAAGGAGTGCATATGTGAGCACACAGATGCAAAATAATTTTTGCTGTTATTAAAAACGGTTGATGTCTGTGTGTGCCTGCATGTGTGTGTTAATCATGATCAAGTTATGATATGAAACAATGAGTCATCTTTGAATCACTGTTGAAAATGCAACACAAAGAGCCTGTTTTACTCTCTATTGTGAGTAATGCTGTTTAATATTACATTTCTAATGTGCAGTTGCTCTAAAAAAATATTTGTTTTTTCATTGTCTCTCTCTGGCATACATTCGTTTAGAGATGTTAACCTCTGTAACTGTTAAAAAAAACAGCTTTTGCAGGGCCTGAGCAATGCCGAAAACAATGTGTGTTGAAGTTAAATTGCCCCTGTTGGCAATTTTCTGTGAAGAAAATCAGCGGGAAAGCATATAATCAATAGACAGTCATGCAGAGTCATGTAGGCTGCAGGCCAGTATCATTAAAACTTCAACAACTTTACTGCAGTTTCACTCTACTCATTCAGCTGGACAACATTCACTGATGTTTTCTGCCTGAGATTATTTCAAGTTGCGTATGAAAAAAAGCTGGTGCAAAAGACACTGCATCATCTATGAAACACACAATTTTGTCCAAAACTTCAGTCCAAACACACAATAAACTGTCATTTGGTTATATATAAATCTGCAGCTCAGAGCTCACATTATTCTGAATTTGCAATCGCATACTACCATACTACTTTTACTGTTTCTGCCACATCAAGACACAAACTGTAAAAGTAGTTTGCAAGTATGCTTTTTCAAATTCAGCTTAAGAATTACATAAAATAAGTAAGACAGCATCCTCTAGTGGTACAAAAGATTATTACAATGTTAAATTATTTTCCTCCTAAGTTTTTCAGATCAATGCAGAATTTGACTTTTTTTATTTTTATTAAAAAACAATAAATGAACTTAATGAACATTGCAGGGGCAACAAGGTCTAAAAAATATATTGAAAAATAAATTGTAAAAAAGTTATGATGGAGATTAATTTAATAAAACATAGTAAGCACAGTAATGTAGCTCCAAGATGTATAAGCTACTCCAAGATATATTTGTTTTACTAATATAAATACACAAGAAATGGTAAACCTTTTTAAAATTGATTATTTTGATAGCATTAATTTGCTAAAATAATTTGGCTCATTTAGATAGATATTTAGATACTATTGTAACTCAGAGGCCTTAAGTACACTTAAAAAGTACACTTAAGTACACTTATACATATGTAAGTACATCACAAAACAAGAAGTACACTTGTTTTGATGTGTTGACTAACATACTAAAGCACATGCAAAGTACTTGATTATAATTTGAACTGTTTATTATTTGAAAGTACATTTAAAGTTTATTTTAAAAGTACTAAAATGCAACTCAGTCATTACAAATAGGTAATAATGAGTATATTCAAATACATGACATATCAATAGACATGACATTAAAGTATATTTTAGTTTACCAGAAATACTTGGCAGTACACATTAACCATATTTTAAAAATTGTGAAATTACATTTAAAGATGTACTTTTACTTAAGTGGGTGAAAAAAGCATATCAACTAATTGCAAGTTCAACTAATTGCATTTTATATAAATGTAAGCTATAATGCATTTTCATTTAATTGTAAATAACATGCAGTTAACTCTCCAAAAAGTATATTATTTCCATTATAAGCACTAGGAGTATGCCGAAGTGTACTTCTTTTTCAAAAGGAAACGTTGCTCCTTTATCTTAGCAGTGACACTGAAACCACATTATCATCTTTTAAGTGTGTGTTTGTTATACAAGCCAGCGTGAAGACAGTTGGAAAATTGAGCTGGTAAAGCCCATGGCACAGCGTGAGTTTTATGAATTGCCAGTAAAGCGCTCTTGTGCAGACTGATTGATTGTACGTGTGTCTGTTTATGTGTGTGTGTGGTTTGGTGTGATCGTCCGTGTGTGAACGCAGAGGATTGTGTTGCTGTTGACGTCATATCCAATAAATGTGGGTTTGCACAATAATGACCTCATCATCTTCTGTTTGCGCTTCCCAGTGCCACACGGACCGCGCAGAAGGCGTACAATGGCAAAGTCCACCTATCCAACAGTAATTGCCCCCGTCATAATGTACCGCTGTAGACCCAGTCCAGACTGCTGGCAGGCCACTTACCACGCTGACTTGTTTCCATGCAATTTGAGTTAACCAAGAAATGAGGTAACGGCGTTGCTAATGGGGGTAAATGATGAGCATTGTAACTGGGCTTGCCTAGAAGGTCTGATTACCACATTTGACTATAGATTATTCATAAGGAGACAAAAGCAGGCTCGGAGAGAGCACTGGACTTTGAGCACGTCTCTGTTTTGGGTCCCTAACTGCCCTGCAGGGCCACACAGGGCATTGTTAACCACAACCCTCTCTGTGTGTGTGGACGTCAAGTCCTTGGCACTTTTATTTGAGTTCCTGTCCAAAGTTCTAGCGCTGCGGGTGACGCCAGCCTTGCCTCGGTCACACGGGTGTCCGGAGTTGCTCATTTACGCTCTTTGTGAAAAATCCTACTGGACTGTGTACATAACATCAAGGCTTGACTTTGTTGTGTTGTGTTGTGTTGGCTGCAGGGTAAAATCGTATTTGGACAAAAGGGAAAAACAACAACAAAAACAAAACCGATGTTTATGTATCAAGGACTGTTTTTGCTTTAATGTGTTCAGGATATTCAGTATATCCATTATGTTCAGGTGCATCTCCTGATTCTTCCATTTCTCACAAAACATGTCTTTTCATATCACTATTAGATTAAAAAATATGGCAAATAATTATTATAAACAAATCTAGCATGATCATCCACAGTGAATACATGAATTGAGACTACATGATGGTTTCAAACTGATTTTTAGCAATAAAATGAAAAGAAAAGAAAACAAAATAAAATAAAATAAAATGTTTTCATACCAAGATCTGTTTAAAAAAATAATACATGGCAAAAAATCTATTATAAACAAAACCACTTAAGTGAATTAATGAATTGATCTCATTTTCTAAATAAATAAATATTTAGGTAAATAAATGAATAAAGTGTTTTCTTTTCATATTACCATCAGATTATAGATAGATAGATATTACAAGCAGATCTATCATCCTCAGTGAATAAATGAATTGAGGCTACAGGATGGTTTCAAACTGATTTTCAGCAGAAAAATAAAATGAAATTAAAATAAAATAAAATAATGTTTTCATATCAAGATCTGATAAAAAAAAAATGTATATATGCCAATTATAAACAAATCCACTTAAGTGAATGAATGAATCAAGATTACAGGATAGGTTTAACTGGATCTTAAATAAATAAATGAATGAATGAAAGTATTTTCCTTTCATATCACCATCAGATAATATATACACATGTCAAATATTTATTATAAACAAAGCATCCACACTGAATGAATTAAGATTACAGGATAGTTTCAAACTGATTTTTAGCTAAATAAAATAAAATAATAAAATAAAATGTTTTTATATCAAGATCAGATAAAAAATAAACAAATTTACTTGAATAAATGAAGATGACAGAATGGTTTTAATCTAATTTTCTAAATCAATGAATGAATGAAAGAAAGTGTTTTCTTTTCATATCACCTTCAGATGAAATATGGAAAGAGGGCAATTGTGATGGAAGAGATTTTGATATTACCTCTTACATTATTTGAATGGTATCCCACATTAATATATCAGTGCTTCAAAGGAATAACAATAAATCAAGTAACTATTTTGGCAGAATCTATGGTTATCCTATTTTGTGTCAAACAAGAAATTTAGACGTATGTTTTTTAAAGTAGAGAGAACAGAATGTAATGATGTGTGGTGCTTGATTGTGCCAAAAACAACCAGGATTAAGCATGCTAAATTCCTTTGGCTAGTAATAAACGTCGAGGCTGACAGTAAGCGTTGTGTGAGGTGAGTGCCGTTTTGGGGTAGCACGTCCTGTACAGTAAAGTGTTGACCTCGCAGGGATCCACAGGGGAGCTAGTGTCCCTGGATTCAGCACTTCTCTCTAATGCAGCCTGACAGCATGAGAGCAGGGCTTGTGCTCCCTGTGCCGAACTTTCTAATTACCACTGCGACAGAAGGGGCGTCTGTGTTCCCAGCAGGTCAGGCGTGCTGGAGACGCTCAGTCGAAGACAGATTCATCACTCAGGTGGTGCAGGCCAGGCCCCACATAGAGCACCGCATTCATCAGCTCTTGGCTTCTGGGGAGGAGGAGTAAGAGGAGGAGACCCTAGTGTGATGCCTGGGTCTGTAAGCGAAAGCCAGAAAGCACCACACAGACTTCTGAGTGTCCTGAGGTTGCACACGCACACAGTTAAATGTGTTTGACACTCGGTTGTCAGAGGCACGTGCCCTATCAGATTGGGCCAAGTGGATTTTAAAAGCAAGTTCCAAAATAAATGTTTGAATATTTGACTATTAAGCATGATTACAGTAGGTACAAAGTGTTTGTTTAAAACTCTGTGACAGAAATCGCACATTCACATTTCTAAATGTGTTCACTCCAGTCAAGTCACACCTTCTGCAGATCATTTGCTTAATCCCTTAATCTGAGTTCTGGTCATTTTGACCTGGAAAGGATTTTCTTTCTCCTGAAAATGCTTGTTAATGTCATTGCAGTGGACTGAAATTTACTGACTTACTGACACAGGGAGAATTTGGAGAATTTGGATTCTTTTTTGTACTTTTTTAAGGACTTTTCCCCTACCTTGTTAAACTTGTGGTATTCCTGGTATATATATAAAAAAAGTCTTGCTTGTAAATCTGTTATTTTGCTATGTTATCATCAAATCTTGATTCATTATTATTTTTTATTTATCCATTTGTTTTCTTTCAATTAGCACAGGTTTTGTATTTGTTTTTGTAACTGCCTTATTGATCTGAGCTTATGCATCTCAGTTAATGAGTGAAAAAAAGCATTATTTATGGATACATTTCTGCAGTGTTCACTCAAAAACTCAATCAAAGGTCTCACATCAATAACCCCACAAGGGTTAATTTGTAATATTAATATTCTCTCCCTATAAATGACATTTTTCCTGTCAAAATAGTCTTTTCTGTTTAACAAAAGACATGGTCATCACTGGTTGTCAAAACAAAACCAAACCAAACCAAACAAAACAAAACATGCCAGTTCAGAATTTAAACCCTATTCCTCTTTCACACTAAGCAAAAACTTTGTAATTATAAATCCTAAAATACTTTTTGCGTCATCAGTCATGCACACTCAAGCTCTGAGGATCTCATGTTCTTCACTCATTTTGAGTCATATGAATTCACTGAATTGTTTACTGGAGATTTGCTCTGACTGGATCCTTTGAATCAGTGAGTTGTTGACTGGAGATTTGCTCTGACTGGATCCTTTGAATCAGTGAGTTGTTGACTGGAGATTTGCTCTGACCGGATCCTTTGAATCAGTGAGTTGTTGACTGGAGATTTGCTCTGACCGGATCATTTGAATCAGTGAGTTGTTGACTGGAGATTTGCTCTGACCGGATCCTTTGAATCAGTGAGTTGTTGACTGGAGATTTGCTCTGACCGGATCCTTTGAATCAGTGAGTTGTTGACTGGAGATTTGCTCTGACCGGATCCTTTGAATCAGTGAGTTGTTGACTGGAGATTTGCTCTGACCGGATCCTTTGAATCAGTGAGTTGTTGACTGGAGATTTGCTCTGACCGGATCCTTTGAATCAGTGAGTTGTTGACTGGAGATTTGCTCTGACCGGATCCTTTGAATCAGTGAGTTGTTGACTGGAGATTTGCTCTGACCGGATCCTTTGAATCAGTGAGTTGTTGACTGGAGATTTGCTCTGACCGGATCCTTTGAATCAGTGAGTTGTTGACTGGAGATTTGCTCTGACCGGATCATTTGAATCAGTGAGTTGTTGACTGGAGATTTGCTCTGACCGGATCCTTTGAATCAGTGAGTTGTTGACTGGAGATTTGCTCTGACCGGATCCTTTGAATCAGTGAGTTATTGACTGGAGATTTGCTCTGACCGGATCATTCAAATCAGTGAGTCGTTCACTGGAGACTCGCTCTGACCGGATCATTCAAATCAGTGAGTCGTTCACTGGAGACTCGCTCTGACTGGATCATTCGAATCAGTGAGTCGTTCACTGTAGACTTGCTCTGACTGGATCATTCGAATCAGTGAGTCGTTCACTGTAGACTCGCTCTGACTGGATCATTCGAATCAGTGAGTTGTTCACTGTAGACTCGCTCTGACTGGATCATTTGAATCAGTGAGTCGTTCACTGTAGACTCGCTCTGACTGGATCATTTGAATCAGTGAGTCGTTCACTGTAGACTCGCTCTGACTGGATCATTTGAATCAGTGAGTTGTTGGCTCGAGAACAGCTGCAATCTACTCAGTCCAATTTGCCAAAGATTTGTTCAGTGCAGTTTGCGTGTTCATTGAAAAGAATCAGCTCATTCATGAATCGAACACCACTATCACATCTTGGAGCAGGTGATGATTTTTCCAGTTCAAAATAATGAGGAACAACATGTTTTCAAGATATGTAGTGGGGTAAAAAGTACGATATTATGCTTTGGAATGTACTGAAGTAAAAGTAAAAGTTTCTCAAAATAACAATACTCTGATTAAGTAAAAAATGTACTTAAGTTCAGTAACAAAAATACTTTGTTACTGTCCAAAACTGATACATTGTACAACTATTGTACATTTTTGTGTAGTTTAGTTCAACTTCTTAGTGAACAGTTTAGGTTCATTAGCTAAAACAAAAATGTACTCAAAATATACTCTGGTAAAATCATTTCAAGACATAAAGTATAAACTACTATGATGCACTGGCCATCCATCAGGATGTTTCCCTGTCTGTGGCCTGAGATGCTGGAAACCTTAAAAGCTTGAAAACCACAATATGTAACTATCCCATCTTATACCTATGTAAAGAACCAAGTAGTTTTTTTTTTTTTATCCTTTAGATGTCTTACAGTGTCTTGCTTAGAGAACTTCTACTCGAACCCCTTCAAAAACAAAAAAAATAATAATAATAGAATAAAATTATAATAAGTGCATGATGCCACTGTGGCAGAACATAGCCATGTGTGTTTTTGTTCATAGTGATGTTTATGTTCCAGTGTAGAAGGGAACTGAGCGCTGGGCCCGTGGCAAAAGGTGTCCTCCAAATCCTCCAAGTTATGAAATCCTCAGCTACTGCCAGGGTGTAAAAACTATCCTGTTGACTGACGGACAACGCATTCCTCTGGCCTGAGCTGTGCGCCACCCCAGTGTTTGGAGGAGAGGCTTGCGTTTTTGCACATACATGCCTCATTTCTGTGAGTGGCCACTGAACACGTACACCTACTTAAGGGCCGCTTCGCTTCCAGAGGCAGAGCGCAGACTTCACTGCAGTGAGTGCAGAATCAGGCTCAGCTATGTGAAATATGCCCAGCAGGGAAAAGGATTGATTGCTGCAGGCTGAAGGGTGTTGGATCCTCACCTTTCCGCCATACGCAACATTCTCCACAGCCAGGCCAGTCAAATGCCAGCCTGACAGTGCTAGCCCCAGAGTCACCAGTTGTTTATACGCTAACTAGGTCATGCACATAAACACATATACTCAAATAATGTAAATTACACTGACAAACCTATGATTTACAACACTAAGTGTGCACAGGGGAAAAATATAGTAGAGATGGCAATACGATAAATAAAGACTGTTCATCAAATTTAAAAAAAAAATACAAGTTGCACGAAAATATACATTATCTTACGTTCAAAGTCCTCAAAGTGCAGTTAGGGATGCTTGTTAACACAATAATTGAACAAAGCCCTAACTAATATACACTTTGGACATGAATTATACATCAGATATTAATAATATATCTTAACCATGTAAAGCCTGATGTAATCTATTTTTTACAACAAAATCTATGAATGTTCGAACTTCGAACTTTTAGACAATGTATATTTAAAAAATCGAAATAAATAAATAATAAAATAAGAATGTTATTTGGAGGCCCAAACTGAGCAAAAAATATTACTTTTTGTTGCAGTTGCTGATATTTATATGGCCGAAAAATAAGATGACATTCTGATAGCTTGTAATATAGTGAGATTAGATAACAGTATAGCAGACTAAAAAAAAAATGCAGTTGTCACTCATCTCCTAATAATGTCTTAATAAGATATTTGGATGTTCAGTTTTATGATCAAAGCTCTATAGTTTTTTTTGTGGAGGCAAAACATATAATACAATGCAACACAATGATGATGAGAGATGAACAAATAAATGTTCGCCAAACACCTGCTGGAAAAAAAAAATGGTGCATGGATAATCAAGTAAACCTAAGTTGCTTCAATCCAGTAAGTGTTCATTTTGAAATATCACTAATAATATAAAAGTTAAAAATCAGATTTCACAGTAAAAAGACACCACAAACTGAAGTTGAACATTTTTTCACAATTATACTTAAATGACTTTTACTTGCTAAAAGTCTAAACTATCAATCAGACGACAAAAGGCATTTAGTAGATTATGTACAACAGGTTTCTCACTGTTTTTATTTATGTTGATCATTTAGAGGCCTTAGAAATGTAATAAATTCAGTTTATAGAGTTAATATTTAATATATATTTTTGACATATTTCACTGATTATGCTGCAAAAATGGTCAACATACAAAAAGACGATGATAAACTGATAATAAATCTGCTAAAACGATGGCAAAAAAACCCATTATTTATTAAAATCACATTTATTAAACATAATCAGATATGCTGATTAGATTTGCCGTGCTCTCAGGGGGTCTCTGTGGTTTTCTGGCTGATTGAGTACTTATCCATGATTTTGTGATGCTGCACTTTAGAAGGTCAAAGGTCATGACCAGACTGACAGAGAGGTCATTGTGTGCGAGAAGCAGGCGCTAATTAGTTCCTCCCTGCTCTGTTTGTGAGATCATGGCATTTAATGTGAAAACGGACAATGGCTATAATTAGGAGACAACAGGGCAGAGAGCAGTATACGCACATACTCTCCGCCTACGACAAAGCCATTGTACGGAAGAGTCTGGAAAAGCAAAAAGAGGACCTTTAGTGTCCTCATTTGATAATGATTTCCCATGTGTAAAAACCTTGGGCTCGAGAATGGGGTTTTTGTGCTTGCACAAAGCAAGCACATGGACCGGTGGAGGAAGTCGGAAAGGAGAGACAGCGAGTTGTGGTAAACCTCACTGTTTGGTGTGAGAGAGCATGGGAAATGCGTGGGACCAAACATGGCCCTGGTAAGTGGTTCTGGCCCGTCACTTTGGGGCTCATCCAAATCTGACACAGAACGGGAACCAAAGTCCAGCAGAGCGCCTAACCAGCCACTCATCTTCTCCGCTAGCCCAAAGCAAAGACGCTCCTTGACATTTATGGTTTACATCCCATAACTCACAGGCATTTATGTTTCCCAAAAATGTTTGAAATGGAGCATGTCTTCCTGTACACTTCATGTATTCCCGCCCTGCGTAAGGTAGCTCACACCACCCACCGCCGAAGACAGTAAAAAGTCTTCTCTTAGGCTGAGGAAGCTCTCTGCCATAATGATTGCTTGCAGCTCAAGTCAATCCTTGACCCAGGTCATTTCTAAGATATATTTACTATTTGACGTTGAAGGTGGCTTTGGCAACGGCTAAAGAAATGCCAGAAGGAATGAACTTTTCCTTCAAGACAGGCACTGACAGGTTTGACACACCTGGAAAATTGATCTTGATTAGAATGAAATGCACGTCGCTAAGAATTCGTGTATCTTTATAGTTTAAATATCGAGCCAGTTTAAGGATAACACTAAATATGTATATAAATTATATATATATATATATATTTTTTTTTTTTTTTTTTGAACAGTAAGATTTTAAATTTTTTTAAAGGGGTCTCTTCTGCTCACCAAGCTTGTATTTATTTGATCCAAAGCGCAGCAAAAACAGTAAAATTTTAAAATATTTTTACTATTTAAAATAACTGTTTTCTATTTCAATATATTTTAAAATGTAATTTATTTATGTGATCAAAGCTGAATTTTTAACATCATTACTCCAGTAACATGATCCTTCAAACATCATTCTAATATTCTGATTTGCTGCTCAAAAAACATTTATTATTATTATTATTATTATTATGTTGAAAACAGCAGAGTAGAAATTTTCAGGCTTCTTTGATGAATAGAAAGTTCTGAAGAACAGCATTTATCTGAAATAGAAATCTTTTGTAACATTATAAATGTATTTATCATCACTTTTGATCAATTTAAAGCATCCTTGCTAAATAAAAGTATTCATTTCTATAACCCCCCTCCCCCCAATTCTGAAAAAAATGCACTCAACTGTTTTAAATATTGATAATAATAATATAATAATAATAATAATAATAAATGTTTCTTGATAAGCAAATCAGCATATCAGAATGATTTCTGAATGATCATGTGACACTGAAGACTGGAGTAATGATGCTGAAAATTCAGCTTTGATCACAGGAACAAATTACATTTTAAAATATATTCAAATTTAAAACAGTTATTTTAAATAGTAAAAATATTTCAAAATTTTACTGTTTTTGCAGTACTTCAGATCAAATAAACACAGGCTTGGTGAGCAGAAGAGACTTCTTTAGAAGACATTAAAAATCTTATTGTTCAAAAACTTTTGCCTGGTAGTGTGTGTATATATATATATATATATATATATATATATATATATATATATATATATATATATATATATATAAGCCTGTGTGGGAAATAGATGATTTAAGGAAGAGTTTGTGATGAGGGAAATTGTTTAAATGTAGCCACCAGGGGGCAAAATGATTTCATTTACAATAAACTGCTACATTTCCTGACCTTTTAATCTATAATGTCAATTTTATATCATTTGCAGTGTGCTCTGCTTTTTAAAAATACAAGGATGATACATTTTAACAGTACAGATGCACTGACTGATGACCAAAAAGTTCTACCGAACAGCAAGATTCATCCCTGTTTACACTGAAAAGTAGAGCTGACCACCAAAACCAAGCCAGGAATTTTCCTCAAAAGAGTTTCGCTCAACATTAAATCAAAAAGCACCATTTCAACATCTCCAGTGTATTTTTCTGTTGGGATTTAATGGCACACTCAACACAAAGCGGGCTGATCAAAAATACCATTACAGTCTCACAGCAGCTAATCTGGCCTCACGAAAAAATGAGTTAACCAGTCGCTCACAGACATGTTTTTTACTTCATTAATTCAGCTACTGGACTGTTGCTTTTCATTCACTGACTCCATTGACTGCAGCTATTTTGAATTCCTCTCATCCCTTGAAGTATTTTGTTATCCTACGTGATAATGACACTGAAGATTACCGAGAGTGAAGCCAAACCATTAGAAATCAGAAAAGCTGGTTGCAATAATTTATGGCAAGCCATTAACAAAACACGGAGCGCTTTCTGGAGTGGATGAACAAAGTATAAATAGATCTCTCAGAGCACAACAACCGAATGCTTCATCAGAAATGTTTGGCATTACATCACTGCCTGTGTGAGAGAGACTCTGGAGTTACCCGACGCTCTCTGAGCCAGCTATTATGGTTTGTACTAATGTTCTGGTTTTAAAATCCAAACATTCTCAAAGCTGTTATTTGCTCTCCCTTTTTCCTTTTGCTCACAAATTCTGTCTCTCTTTCAGCAAAGTGCCTCTGTCTATGGTGAGGAGAGACAGATTTCACAAGGCCTGCTACTGTGTTCGAGGCCCATGGGACTGTTTTGTGGCTGAAATCGGTGTAACGTTCCTCGTGTGCATGTGGCTGTACTCACATGCGCACGAGAATCAGGAGTGTATAGAGTGATATTTATGGAAATATTACAACTCGTCTGGCTTTTGTAGGATGGACTGGCGTTAAAAACCTTTAATTCAACATCAGCTCCCTCTATTTAGCGAAGAGCACAATTCTTTTCGTCAGTGTGATATGGATTGTTTTGCAAAAAATCTGAAGTTTCAGCAATGAAATGATCACTAAACTGCAAAAAACTATAACCAAAAATTAAGCCTGACAAATATAATGTTTCAATAACTCTTGAAACAAAGGCAAGAAGAGCCTCATACCCCTAACAATTAATATACAGCTAGCAGGCACATCGGCACATCTGACGACTGTAGCGAAAAACAGACCCTCTGATTAAGCTCTACGTAATGCTTTGATCCCAGTCCTTGCATTCAAGTGCCCAGACTTCAAATAGAATGAGCGTTTCTTGTGCATGGTATTGACATATATTAAAGCTGAGATTTTATGTCCTCATTATCACACACATGCACATGCCCAAACACTCAACAGATCCGTTAGACCTGCCATCACTGCACCACATCTGAGCCTATAAACTCACCTGATGACTAACAAACCTAAATGGCGTGTCATGAACGTGAGAGTGTCACCAGGAACAAACAATATTTACTTTATCTATCATCAGTCATTCTTTGCATGTGGCGCGAATAACCAAAACCAAATGTTAAATATTTGATAAATTATGCGTGCCGAAGTGTGCTCTAAGTAGAAATGTCCTTGAGGAAATTCCAGAGCAAAAACAACTGGTTGAAATATCTAAAACGCATATTACATGACTCGATATTTGTGCTCTCGCTGGTTAAAAGCACTGTAATTTAAGATTTTGAAAGGTGGTTGATTCTCAAGGCAGCAGCTCAAAAGATGATTGAATGCCGTTTGAGAGGAAATTCTAAGATTTTACATTTTGTTCTGTCCTGAAAACCACAAATTGAGCACTGGAAACTAATAACACCATGTTACCATCATATAATTGCCATCAATGTCCTCATCTCTAACTGCACTGTAACACAATTATTCCTGAATGTAGAATGGAACAGAAAAGAACACCATGCAAATGTAATGATCTTGGTATTTCAAGCCATTCAGAGGTAATATAAAGTGAAATATAAAGGATAGTTTCTAAGTGTTCATGTCATATTTAATTTTCACAAATGAAAATGTGCCTGTGAGGGATGGAAGTAGTCTACAATTCCTTCGATAGGTTAGATCGTAAAGGAATATTTCACCCAAAGATGAATATCCGCTGAAAAATTACTCACCCTCCGGCCATCCAAAATGTAGATGGGTTTGTTTCTTCATCAGATTCGGAGAAATGTAGGATTGCATCACTTGCTCACCAATGGATCCTCTGCAGTGAATGGGTGCCGTCAGAATGAGAGGCCAAACAGCTGATAAAAACATCACAACAAACCACAAGTAATCAACACCTCTCCAGTCCATCAGTTAATATGTTGTGAAGTGAAAAGCTGCTTATTTGTAATAAATTCCTCATTAAAGAATTTTAGCCAAGATGTTTTCACTTGTATACAGCGCTTGATCTGTGCAGATTTCGCTCCTGATTCAGACCAGATGAATTTTTCACTGGAGAAAGCAATATTATTGATAGAGGATTCATTTAGTTAAGTTAAAAATGTCTTGATGGATTTTTTCTTACAAACATGCAGCTTTTCGCTTCATTCTGACGGCACCCATTCACTGCAGAGGATTTATTGATGAGCAAGTGATGTGATGCTAAATTTCTCCAAATCTGTTCTGATGAAGAAACAAACTCATCTACATCTTGGATGGCTATTTCATTAACTATTTAAAGCGATAGTTTCCCCAAAACCATGAATTGTCATCATTTAGGTACTCACCTTCATGTCATTCCAAACTTTATTTCTTCTGTGGAACACAAAAGAAGAAGAATGTTATGGTATGTAATGGTAACCAAACAGTTTTGGATACCATTGACTTCCATTGTATTGCAAAAAATTTTCAGAATATCTACTTTTTTGAAAAAAAGAAAGTCATACAGGTTTGGAAAGAGAGTGACTAAATGATGACAGAATTTTCATTTTTGTTTCAAGTTTTTTTATAAAGTCATTCTATCATTCGAATATAAACCAATGACAGCCCATGTTTCCCATTTGCACGTCTATGTTCACAATTCATCATGATCTCGAGTAACTATCCATTCACTAAGTAACCTTAGAACATCCTAAAACGTGTTAAATACCCGAAGCAAAAGGTGACAAGTGATTTCATTTCCGAGGTCATCTCAATTCTACTCTGCTATTTTTAGGGCCGGTTAAATATATGCTGGAATTTGCCTTCGCATTTCTTGTGGCGAGCCAACCGCATGCATGTGGGAAATCAAACGTTATTACAGCAATTCAGAGCTGCTGGAGAGAGAGAGAGACACCACTCGAGACCGGACATTTGAGCTGTCATTCCTCGCGCAGGGGATTCAGCGCAAACATTCCCGCACGGCGGGAGATAAGGAGCGCCTGGCTTCATTGGCACAGGTCCGCAATGCCTGTTGAATGCCAGTCATTGCTAAAGCCTCGGGTGTTTATGCACGGGTGACTATGGAACCGGCAAACGTCCCGCTTAGCTCCATCCAAAACCATCTCGCCTGTGCACATCTGCCTCTGTAGCCGCTGAAAGTTTGAAGCCTGTGTCTAATTATTTCGTTTTGGACTCGAAGCATCACATCTAATTACGGCCAACGAGTCTTCAGCAGAAGAAGCACCGATGAGAGACAGAGCTTTCCGTGAGCCGAGAGCTCCAGTCCTGCACGACAGGTCCAGACCTCAGTCGGTCCCCCAGCACGAGTGGCTTGCGTGGGACGAGCAGCAGTTGTTTATGGTTTACTCTGTTCTCCTCAAAGCACATGTGTCACGCTCAATGGAAAAAGCGTAGATTCTATAGCAACACACACACACACACACACAGATGACTGGACACTTGGCTTTGGCCAAATTTAGCAACAAACCTCAAAAATCAAAGGCATGTAGCTAATGGAACAGAAAATGGGTTTATCTGGCTATTTTGGGTCTTAATTGTGTACTCCATATTAAACTAATCAACTGAGAGGAAATAACCAAAGGCATAAACTTAAGAGCTCATGGAAAAATATAAAGATATACAAGATATACTTTGTGGAACTTTGTCAGTCAACTAATTTGACCATCATGACCATAATCTAAACACCAAAAAGTCCTTTGAAAAGCCATAAGCAGTCACTGATAGTGGAATGCAAAAGGAGTTATTTCACATAATGTCCTGGCTGCTCTTTTTCACAGAGTGAAAGTGAATAGGGATGACACACAGCTATTGTGTACACTCTTAAAAATAAAGGTTCTTTATTGGCATCAATGGTTCTATGTAGAACCTTGAACATCAATGGAACCCTTCAAATGCAGAAAAGGTTCTTTATAGTCGAGAAAGGTTCTTTAGATTTTGAAAATGTTCTTCAAAATGGTTCTTGTAGGAACTGTTCACTGAAAGGTTCTTTGGGGAACCAAGAATGGTTCTTCTATGGCATCACTGCAAAATAACCCTTCTGTATCTTTAGAAAGGTATTGTTTATGATACCTAAATGGTGCTTTTTTGTCATTTTTCTTTTCCATTGTATGGAAAACAGCAGTAAAGATATTTATCACCTTTTGTTCAATAGAAGAAAGTCACAAGGGTGGGATACATGGGATGAAATGATGACAGATTTTTCATTTTTTGGGTGTTAACTATTCCTTTAACAATCTGGTATAAAATAACCAAAGTCACAAATCGTTTCATATAAATATATCAGTCAAAAGAACTTGGGGAACATTCAGTTTAGAAAATGAGATGTGCTTTGTTTAGCAGATTTGAATCCGCATAAGCGTTCATCCGTATCTGTTTTATGGTAAAACTAAGCTGGAAAGTAAAAAGCTTTTTTATGGTTTAATGGTGATATCAAAAGTTTCCTCAGCTCTGTCACATTTTGCAGCAGTGGGGACCTGTCTGTCATTAAAACGTCTCACCCTCTGGGCATCTTCAGAAATCATTCTCATTCCCAGCTGCATACTAAAGCGCTTCTCTAAACGAGACAAAAACCCCACGTTCAACAACCAGAGCTTTACTATTTAAATATTGTATGATGTGAACTGACTTGAATCTATGATGAAATTTAATTGCCTAGAATTAACCAAAAATGAAAATTCTGTCATCATTTACCAACCCTGATGTGAAACAACAACATTTTGAGGAATATCTCTGTTTTTTGTCCATGCAATGTTTGCCAAAAAATGTTTAGTTACCAACCTATCTTTTTTTGTGTGTTCTGCCGATGAAAGAAAGTCATACAGCTATGGAACGACTATGAGGGCTATGAGGACTATACAGGACTATACAGCTATGAGGGTGAGTAAACGATGACAGAATTTAGAATTTTTTAGAGTGAGCTATCACTTTAAAATGACATCATCACTCAGACCGGAGAAGCATTTTAAAATAAAAACAAGTCAGAGGATCAATTCACAGATTCTCAAAATAAAATTCCAACGGATGGCGCTGGCTTGTCATTCTCAATTTGCTTCCGATTCGCAAAAATGCGGTACCTTCGCTTAAACATCTAAACAGAACTCTGCAATGTCGAAACATTGTAATTTCAATTTGCTGGTCTGAATCATTACACAAAATGCAGGTATTTAGGTAAATTGTTTTATTATTTTTAACATGCTAATTTCAAGGCAAATTCCCTTAATTGTAACCCCAGACTCTGAAATAAACAATGCCGAAAAATATAACCCACAATTATGGTTTTCAAAGCCCTGATGTGGTATTTGTGAAGCTTTTGCCAAGTCTGTTTTCATGTTCGTCTCAAGTTACTGCCTAACATAGCTTCCCTGGATCATTCATCAGCACACAGTCCTTAATGAATATGAGTCTGAAACACTCAGCCAGTAAAGAGATATATGCATTGAATTTGGCCTCCACAATTCATTCCTGCATGTTCCAAATATAATGATGTCCTTAATAAATCAACCACTGATGAATTATCCCTAAAAAGAACTGGCCCATGCTATCACCATTCATTCGCTTCCAAGCAGTACTGGCCAAGAGTTTCATTTCGAAGTTATCTCAGGTCGCATGCTGAAATGCCCTCTATACATTCCCCTGGAAAGCAAAGTACACTGAAACCTCAAGACTACATCTCAACTTTTTGCTAACACACACCACTGATCGCCGTCATCCTGGCAGAGCTGCTGGTCTACGTATATGCAGTGCGCACTGGGACCAGTAGTGACTTTTCTCAAGAAAGTTTCCTCAGTCCAAGTGTGGTAAAGGGCATTGGGAGAAAGGTGTGCTTTGAATATGCATACAGTATGAATGCAAACACACACACACACACACACACACACACACACAGACACAGACACACACACAGACACACTAAAAAAATATTTGTTGGCACTTTGCAAAAAGTATAATCCTAGCTGGCTGATAAAAATATCAACCACAAGAGACTGAAGAAAACAGGCCCCAGTCTAATTGCATGCAAAATAAATATGAAATTTTTCCAAAGCTGTCATGACATTGGAACTAGCTCAGTAGCATACTTGTAGTCTGCTTTATTTAGTGTCAACACTGACATTAGCTTCTAAAAACCGATATCATACAGCAGCAGACCAGGATACCAGGAACAGATGAAAAATGTGAAAATTTACAAAACAGGTCAGGACTGAGTAACCTTGAAAAATGATGTTTAAAGGAATAATTCAGCCAAAAATAAAATTTTGTGAAAATGTATGCAACTTTGGGTCAGTTAAGATGTAGACGGGTTGTAGAAAAAATGTAGAAAAGCTTTGGAGAAATGTAGCATTACATTGCTTGTTCACCAGTGGATCCTCTGCAGCGAATGGGTGCCGTCAGAATGAGAGTCCAAACAGCTGATAAAAATATCACAGTAATCCACAAGTAATCCACACCACTCCAGTCCATCATTTAACGTCTTGTGAAGTGAACAGCTGTGTGTTTGTAATAAACAAATCCATCATTGAGGCATTTTAAACCATCACTTCTGGTAAAAATACCAGTCCAACATCCAAAATAACGCTTCCTTCAGTGAAAAATTCCATCTCCTGTTGCCCTCTAACATCAAAATCCACTGACTGTATTTGTTTAAAGCTGTTTTGGCTTGTAAACGGTGGTTGATCTGTGCATATTTCTCTTCTGATTCAGACCAGACAACTTTTTCACCGAAGAAAGCAATATTATGGACTTGTATTTCAGCAGGAAACAATGGTTTTAAGTTAAAAACGTCTTGATGGATTTGTTTCTTACAAACACACAGCTTTTGGTGTCACAAGATGTTAATTGATGGACTGGAGTGGAATGGATTACTTGTGGATTATTGTGATGTTTTTATCAGCTGTTTGGACTCTCACTCCGACGGCACCCATTCACTGCAGAGCATCCATTGGTGAGCAAGTGATGCTACATTTTTCCAAATCTGCTACGATGAGCAAACAAACTTATCAACATTTTGGAAGGACTGTAACTTTTAAGCAAATGTTCATTTTGGGATGAATTACTCCTTTCAATCAGACAAATAATACAATAACATCATTTTTTTTCAAGCTGTTATTGTCTTTTTTCAATCTTGTCAAATCAGTTTTACAGATCAAAATCACCAAAATCACCAGATGTCTCAATCTCTTGATTCCTGCTACAATTTCAGCAAACGGTTGCATATAATACAGTCTGTGTGATCAGTTTACAGTGCCCGTGGGTTTGAAGTACCTGCAACCTTTCCCAGTGTACTCGCAGGGCCAGGGTGCTTCACGATCGCCAAGGCTGCTCTGGATGTGGGCTCGCGCCAGCACAGCAAACGGGGTGGGCACGCCGCCAGTGTTGTGTTTGGCCAGATGCATTGAATGCTCTTGGGTTAACAGAACACCCACTTTTTTGAAGAGTGCTGGCAAGCATCTGCCAGGGTTGTTACACAGAGGGGTAATGATTTAGGGGCCCAAATTAGGCTTTACACTGTACTTCATTTGTTCCTCCATGTTTATAGATCATTTGCAACCACCATTCCCACTTCTGCAGGGTCTCTGCACCTCCCTGTAAGAAACCAACAATCTTCAAAATCATCACGTTCTGTCCTGACCAGCGAAGAAACAAAACAGTGCTGTAGACTACCATACACAAGCCATCTAATAAATGAACTGCATTGAAGGTCTTGAACCCAAAAGTTGAGTGGTAGAGATATTTGTAGTTGATAGTCTTCAAAGATTCCTCACTTTTATTATTTTGGACTGACAATTAAAGGGACAGTTCACCCAAAAATGAAAATTCTGTCATATTTAGTCACCCTAATGTCATCCCAAAACCTGTATGACTATGACAATATTTTGAAGACATCTCACACTGCAAAAAAAACTTCTTTTTTGGCCTTGTTTTCCAGTGCAAATATCTAAACATTATTAAATCAGGATACATTTATTTGAGAAGCGAAATGACTCAGGATTCGGTCTTGCTCTCTTGAAAAATGTCTCAAAATTAAGTGAGTTTAGTTAAAACAAGAAAAAAACACTTGCCAATAAGTATAAAGGTAAAACAAGGTTATTTTTCTGACCCCACTAGCAAATATTTGATTTGATTTTAAGCTTGAACTCAGTTAATTTTGTTCAGTTTTTCAGAAAACAAGATATTTGTACTGTAAATGAGAAAATCATTTTTTGAAGTCCACTGGTTTTGTGTCCCACTCTCAGGAAAAAAATGCAAATGCTATCGCTGGGTCGGTATCCTTTCAAAGGATACCAATATGTACCAATATGATTGTAATATGCACACTTTTAGGGGTAAATATTATGCACCTTTTAGGGGTAAATAAGGCGCTAAGGTGTACCTTTTGGTAGCTTTTGTACTTTTTTTGTCCAACATTTAAAATTCCCAGATGTTTGCACCTACACTCACTTTAATGTAGGTGCAAACATCTGGGAATTTTAAAAGGCTGGTTTCAGCTCCGGATCAAAGAATTAAAGCACACGAAACACGTCCATCCTAATTAATCTAATGCTTTTTATATCTAACATAAAAAACATTTGGGATTAACATGTGGAAGTAATACATTCTGTACTTCTTAAAGAACAAATACTTAATTCCAGACTTCTGTAAAATTCTCACCAAAGTCAAAGTGAGGGATCCGTTTCTTGAGCTGATCCACCTCGTCTGGCGCTACCTCAGGTAACCCCTCTCCTCTCGCCCTCCCCTATTCAAATGTTATACTGGAGACTGACATAAAAGTCAGACTCAGATTTCCTCCTCAGCACTGGACAAAGTTCATTTTAGGGGAGATATTTTAATGAGTTCACACTGATCTGCATAAGCCAGCGGGATCGGGCTCTCTGCAGGGTTCCTGAGTTCCAGCAACTGTTTCTCAATCTCTACTTGAGGCGAATCATTAGATATTAAACGAATCCTCTGTGCTCTCGGCTCTTTTAAATTTCTAATGAAAATGAAACTTTGTAGCGCAGTGCACTTGCTGTGTCGGTTGCGTAATATGAGATAAGGAGATTGTTGTGGCATGGGAATGTACAATGAGAATGCTATTAAACCCTATGTGCATAACACTTGACATTGAAAAGTTAGCAATAATAACTTCAGCAAAAGATGAAGTGTTTGTAGTAATAATAGATGTTTTTGTCAGCAGGTGTTGTATTAGGCTATTCTCTCTCGGTGCTATTTTCATGCATTGTTTAGTATGTTTGCATATCTTTTTCAATTGTGCATGTAGTTGGGAAGGTTGCTTTTGAAATGTATTTCACTACAGACACATCTGTAATGTATTTCGTTAGATTACACAAGTTTTGTAACTTAATCTAAATACTTTAGATTACTTTGCAATACTAATAAGGTATGTAATGCAAAAGGGTCTTCTAGAGAAAAATGACATCCAGCAAACATAGGTCTTGGTTTTCCTCTGCATATTATTTTAACAACATCAGTTTTCCACAATGCCTCTTGAAGGAAAAATGCAAAAAATAAATAAATAAATAAATAAAAAATAATAAATAAATAAAAAACACATTACTGATGCTCAAGTAGTCAACACAATGCAGTAAGAGCCAAAGTGTGTACACTTTTTTGGATAAACAGGGTAAACTGGGAAGCATGTCAGTATTAGCCTCTAAAGAGTTGTACTAAATGAATAAAATCTGATCTTTAAACAAAATAAGAAAATATACACATCATCGTGTTCAAAGGTTTACACCCCCTGCTCTTAATGCATTGCATTTCCTTCTTGAGCTTGTTTTCACTTCTTGTAATAGTTGTGTATGAGTCCCTCAATTGTCCTTAGTGTGAAAAGATGGACCTCAAAATCATACAGTGATTGTTGGAGAGGTGTCAAAAATGCAGAAGATTCTGGAAAAAACTGAGAATGTGTAGGACCTGGATAATTTTTCTGAAAAACAGCAGGCATTTTAACTGCTCAGAATAAGCAAGGGAATCACAAACAACTACCACAAAATATGAAAACAGTGGTGGGTCATCCAAGTAACAACAGACAGTTAAGATTCAAGGGTACACTGTAAAAAATGATCTTGATTTTAACGGTAAAACTGTGAAAATGCTACAGTAAAAACCTGTTAAATGGTTAACGGAAAGTTCCTGTAAAATTTACAGGGAAAAACCGTAAACTGACATTCCCAGAATTCCCTGCGTTGCATTTCAAATTCTGTTTGAATCTGATGTTTTTTCTTTGAAATAACTATGTTTCTTCTTAGTTTTTTCTTATCAGTTATGTTTATTAGGGTTGTATGTTACATCTAATAATAACATGCAATTTTTTATGATCCCCCTTATTTTGTTAAAATTTTTACGATTTCGCCGAGTGTCAGAGTTGGAGAATCACCAGTTGTTGTTTACATTAATTGCAGGCTACAGTTGAAAATAAATGACATTAAAATTCAGAGTAATCACTTTGGTATTCTGAAATACTTTTTGAGTGTAACTGTAATTTAAAATGTAACTGTAATGAAATAGGCTACAGTTACTCATATTTTGTATTTTAAATATGTAATTACATTACTTGCATTCCGTTACTCCTCAACCCTGCTTGCGGTTTTTATAGTATTTTTAACACAGTGACATTGAAATCACTGTAAAGCAGAAGTACTTCAGCTAGGTAGCAATGATTATAGAGTAATACTAGGAGTTGTTACAGCACTAAAACAGGAAAAGATCAAACTAGCAGTAGTGAAAACAAATGCAGCAGTTGTAGTAATAGTATTAGTAATGGTAGTAAAAGTAGAAGGAGTAGTATCAAAAGTAGTAGTTGTGGTGGTATAAATAGCAGCAGTGGTTGTTGTGGTTCTGGTGTTGTTAGTGGTCACAGGACTAAAGCCAGTGGTACCAGACCAATGTGGTGAGCTGAAACACAGTACAAGAATTTGAGGCTTAAATGTGGGCGAGACGCTGCAAAAAAACAAGTATTTTGAAGCTGTTCTTGGCAACCGTATCGATGAGCACCTTTACGGCCGCTGATGAATTATTATTTTGTTTCCATGACGGCCAGGTTTACCAGACATCAACAACGCGGGAGCTTTGAATTACATCACATAAAACTGAGTCACTGGATAAGTTTAGTGCTGGAATGAACTGCGAATTCTCCATAATCTCAGTAATTCCTTCATTTTCGTTTCACGCTTTCCTTACCTCTTTCCTTGATTCGGGGTAGTTGGGTAATGAATGCTACCCAGAAAATGCCTGCTTTGTCCTCCACTTATCCACTCAGTTGAATGCTTACATCTTGGCCTGGATATGCAGACAGTATGCAGAGCTGGGCTCCTCTTTGCCACTATCTTCTGGCACGGACTCGCTCGTGACTGAACGTGAACCATTGGAGCCTCTACTTTGCTGCACATAAGCTGATTTTTGGAGCCTCGGGCCGGTCCTGCGGTTGGCAAAAGAAAGCCATTAATATCAACTTTGGTCTCAACGTAAAGTGAAAAATGTAGTCTGTCTGTGTATGCAAAAACCTGGTGGAATGAAAAGACTCACCACAAAAGGATTACACTTGGCCTAACATCCTTAAATGCCATTCATGCAAAAACATTTTGACAGCGAAAACCAAATTCCACAAGGATTTGGTTTCTACTCCTCTCCATTGTCACTCCCAGGTTTTTAAACACTCTTTCATTACCCTGTAGTCGAGTCTCTGGAGAGCGCCGGAAGAAGCCACTGAGCTCTCCAACGTTTGTCGAGAGCAGAACCAGAGCAAAGAAGTGTTTCAACAAATTAACTTAATCATATCCTCATACGAAACAATGTGTGCATTGTTTCGTATGAGGATATGATACATAGACAGCCTACATAGACAGCTACCTTCTAAGGCAGCATTTAAACAAGACAAATTTCCAATTGAGTTGAAGTTTACAAAAAGAAAAATATGCTGTGATCAAAATAATGAATTGGTTTGAGTAGTACAAACTTAAACAAATTAGTTGAAAAATGCACTTTGAGTTTTTAGAACTTTATTCTTCTTTTGACTTCACAAAACTTTTTTAAGTAATATGAACTGTTTCATTGTCTTGAGTTTATTGAACTTGTTTCAGTTCTTGTTGACAGTTCTGCTTACTTAAACTTTAAATTTCCTAACTTAAAAATGAGATTTTTTGAGTTCTGCTAACTTATTCAAGTTTATAGTGAAGTTTATTACTTTTCAAATCCTTTGCTGATTTATAATGATCAAACTATTATTTTTATTTTAAAAACTTTCTTTTAGGTAAGTGTAGCTTTAATAGTTCACCCCCCAAAAAATCTGCGATCATTTACTCACGCTCATGTTGGTCCAAACCTGTGTAAGTTTCTTTCTTCTGTTAAGCACAAAAGAAGATATTTTGAATGTTGGTAGCAATTGACTTCCATAGTCTGGAGAAAAAATACTACTGAAGGCAATGGCTTCTACCATCAACCGTTTGGTTACCAACATTCGGAACAACTTGAGGGTGAGTAAATGATGACAGAATTTTCAGAAATCCCTCAAAATAATACATTTGTAAGAATTTATGAAACTTGTCCTATAATTTGTAGAATTGAGAATGTATTTAGACTCTGTGTCAGAGACTCATGATCACTGCTGCCTTGTGCCCATGTTGCCTTAAAATACAGCCTCCATAGGTGACTCACTATGTTTTGGAACAGATCTAGTGTGTTTATGGAGATAAATGTGATTCCTCAAAGGTTTGACATGTTATGGCAGAGCAACACCCAGAATTTATGTCTCCTCAATCACCTGACCTCACATCATCAGAAAGCTATAAATACCTGCTCCAGAGCAGTCTTTGGTGATGAGACCGTTAAATCAGAGTTTATTTTTATTTGTTTTCATTTTGCCAATTCCAATAAAATCCAGTTCTCTCCTCAAAATGAAATGAAATCCTAACTCAACACTCAAAAGTGGCCAAAGGCCAGGCGTTCTTCTTTTAATGCAATTATGGCTTTGCGGTGAAGGCGCTCAGAAGAGCAGGAGTTCCTCAAACAACAGATGGAGGAAGGCATGGCATGGAGAAGATGATGCAGGGTGTCACAGTCTGGCACCAGAGACTGGAGAGCAACAATGAGCAGCTGTGACACGCACAAAACTTCAATGACCCGGAGATGTAAGCGTGACTAAAAATACCGTGAGGAAAAAAAGAACTATTAATAACTCGGCCGTGAGAGGAAGGAGTGAATTACTGCAACAATGAGCCACGAGACACACACATGCACTTGGACCTTGAAGCGACTGGGGTACAAAAATTGGAACCAGCTGTCTAGCCTGCAAATATGTTGCTGTGGAAAGGCAAAAGTGTCCAAATGTGAGGAATTAATCATTTACTCATAAAATCTGGCCACTTAAGAAACCTCAGGCACTCCATGTATTTGCTTCCATGGTTCTGGCTCTTCTCTTTCTGCGTCGACGTTGCAGTCCAGATTTGCATGGGAACGCTGAGCACAGCGGGAGACGTGAGAGCTGTACCACCTACATTCCAGGTGGTTTCGCAGCAAGTGACACAAGCCGCTTAACACCGTTTAACCCACATCTGCAACCAGAGGGTGACGTCTGTTGCTCCTACAATAGAATTCAGCGAACAAAATGTTGAATTTTAGGGTGTACTGAACAGTTATAAAAAATGGGGCTGTTCAAAAGTTTAGGGTCAAGATTTTTTTAATTAAAGAAAGTATGTTTACTCAGCAAGGACACATTAAATTGACCAAATGTGTGAGTAAAGGCATGCATAATGTTACAACAGATTTCTATTTCAAATAAATGCTGTTCTTTTGAAGAATCCTGGAAAAATCAGTTTCCTCAGAAATATTAAGGCGCCTAACAGTTTTTAGTATTGATAATAATAATAATAAATGTTTCTTAAGCAGCTCATCATATTAGAATGATTTCTGAAGGATCAAGTGACACTGAAGGCTGGAGTAATGATGCTGGAAATTCAGTTTTGATCACAGGAGTAAATGACATTTTAAAATGTACTAAAAATAGAGCATATATAATAATAAAAAAAATGTTTTTTCACAATGTTACTACTATTTTTGAGCAAATAAATGCAGCCTCTGTGAGCATAACAGACTTTACAATAAGCATTAGTTAACTGAATTAGTTAACATGAACTAACAAATAAAAATACTTCTAAAGCATTTACTAATATTGTTAATTTCGATATTTACTAATGCATAATTAAAATCAAAAGTTGTATCTGTTAATGTTATTTAATGGACCTGAGCTAACATGAACTAACAATGAACAGAAAGATTAATAAACACAGTAACAAATGTCTTGCTCACTGTTAGTTAATGCATTAACTAATGTTAACTAATGGGACTTTATTGTGAAGTGTTACCCAGACTTCTTTCAAAAACATTTAAAAATCTTTTGAACAGTAATGTAAATGATATTCTAATCCCCAAAAAATACCACAGTAACTATATATTCCACCAAAATCTAGTGTACACTATATTTACTGAACTAGATTTCAGTGAAACTATACTTGGTAGATTTCTGTACAGGTCCAGATTTCTGGAGGAGAGGCTGACCAAAAAAAAAACACATTTTGCACATTTTCCAGTCTTTATACACAGTGAAAATAATTAAACCTAAAATTGCACACAAAGAAAAAAGTTGAAAGGGTCACTAAGTGCATTGCTAGACTGAATGCTTTTCTTTATATTTCGAAATATAACGACTCACTGTGACTCAATGGATTCCTGTCCCAAGTGTCAAGCTCTACGAATGACTCAGAAATCGTAAAATAAAAGCTTTTCTCCGGTGTCATATGTAGCGTTGACAAATGCCTTTCATTTCACTGCCTTTGGCTTGGCTGACTTTTCATATCAAAATACCTCACTCACTGAGATGGCATGATTAAGTGCTAAAGGCTAATTTTACATTATTGACTATGTGGTATATCATACGTAAGTCATTCTGAGTTGGCCTATTTGGACCAGAGATGAGCAGCTACATTTGGCAAACTCATGTATGCATAAGAACCTGGCAGTCAGTGCACGTACATCTAGTGACTTACTCCCAAACATTCCTGGAAAAGCAGGCCTGGTTTCGAAGAAGAAGGTGTCACACGTCTTTATTTAACACAGCGAGGGTGACATGATCTCAACGCTAACTCTGGTGACTGAAAAAAAAAAATGCATACAAACAAACACACCGTAGCATCTGTGAGCCTTTGGTTTATGGGTCTAGAGCCTCTCTGCAGCCTGGGAGGACTCTGTTGACATGACTGTTTTATAAGTCAATAAAATATCATTCAGAATCACTGGGCTCTTGTATAACTGGAAAAGCCACATCTGTGGAGCGTTGATCTCTCATATGAGACCGTAGGGAATAGGTTCAAATACTACGGGCCGCACAGACCCCCGTAACTTACATCTGAGAAATCTGCCCTTTCTAATTAAACCCTCCGTTACTCAAACACAGCTGAGGGTCTGGGGCTGAAGTTCAGTGAAGGAAAATGACATGCTACAGCAGAACTCTTGTAGATGGCTGCTGATGTTGATCACATTCAACTGCATTGATCTGAGCCAAAAAATATAATACCACTGCACATCAAAATTAAAATGCATATAAATTTCATATGCACAGAGAGTTGTTTTATGAACAACTCACACTACCTTTCAAAAGTTTGGGGTCGATTTTTAAAAATCAAAAATAAATAAATAGCCTAAATAATATGTATTTAAAAAAAGTTTAGCATTGACCAAGGCTGAATTTATTTGACCAAAAATACTGTAAAACAGTAATGTTATGAAATATTATTACAAATTCAAATAACTGTTTTCTATTTGAATAGTCTATGAATTTTCTTTTCAAATTTAAAATTTGCTCAATTTTTTCTTCAGTGTCACATGATCCTTCAGAAATCATTCTGATATGCTGATTTGCTACACAAGAAACACTTCTTATTGTTATAAATGTTGAAAACTGTTGTACTGTTTAATAATTTTGTGAAAAGTTGCCATTACCTAGTAATCTAGTCGAGTTGAATCAGTCTTATTAAATATTTCTGACTTACTATTATCAAAGGTGAAAACAGCTGTGCTGCTTAATATTTTGGTAGAAACTGTGATTCCCTTTTTTAGGATCCAGGATTCTGAATAAAAACTTCATAAGAACAGCATTTATTTGAAACAGAAATCTTTTGTAACAATGTATTTACTGTCACTTTTGATCAGTTTAATGCATCTTTGCCGAATAAAATCCTCCTTCTTCTTTTTTAAATATATTGCTGACACAAAACAGTGCATGTCTTCTCTGCTTTCCTGGAATCACACATAATCAGGCTAATTTGATTACGTGAATAGTATGCCCGATGTCTCGTGTCTTATAAATCTTGATTTACTGCATGTCAAAAAAACATTTTAGTTATAGTTCCTAGAACTGCCCTGAAAAGCATTACTGTGCAAGAGTGCAACGACTCTCAACAACTACACAGCAGCTAGATTTAGAAAAACACCCTAATAAAACAAGTGCGCGTTTATGCAAATCGAGTCTGGTGATGTCATATTTCCTTCAGCTAAGGCAGTGCATTGAAACTTGTCTTACATCGAACCTTTAAGGAACAATGCATGAATGCACAAGCTCACACTGACGCCTGTGCTCAATCTGAACTTTGAAGACCCTCATTAAGCCTTCAATTTCTTCCAGAATCAGTATGGATACCGTGTCACTTACCATAAGCTTTTGATATTCAAGCCACATTGTTTTGACCAAGACTCACTTGAGTGTTGCGTGCTGATTTTGAAGGTGTCCTGTCATTCATTTGTGTGGGGATAATTTGTTGCAGCACTTGTAAATGAATTAAACACTGGAAAATCCTCCAAGCTAGAAAAGGAGGAGAGGAAAAACAGTGATAGTAAAATAAGAAGCAAGTCAGAAGACAATTATGGTCAAAGCTGAGGTCTGTTCACCATCACACTCAGCGCCCTCACAGCCGCCAGCACCGGTCAGATGCTTTTACCCACACCACCGTCCTCCAGTCGCCTTGAACCCCAACAACTGTCCTCTCTCAGCCAGCTTCACAGCACCAAGAATGTGGGAGCAGCAAATAGCTGGAGGGGAAGAGATGACAGATGGCCATCCTGAAGATAATAATTACCACATACTTCTCACTGCTATGCATGTCTCTGACGCGTCAACCTCCACAGCACAATGGACTCCCACAGAGAATGAGAAAGAGATATACACTGATAGATGCATGAACACAGGAAGAGACAACAAAACAAGAAAACTTAACATATAAGCTGTTATTTGAATTAAACTAGTTCATTTAGATGCAATTTTCACTGGTTAAAATAGGGTTGGGAAACCTGTTTAAAAAGTACTGGACCTCAATAATGTTAACTTCCGTTTTCCGTTCCTGTATGTACTTGCTTTCGCCAATAATGTGCTAAAACTGGAACATCGCGAATGAATCTAGAGCATTGAAACAGACAACGCGAGCAAGCAGTGTAGTTCGAATTCAGAACGAATGACTCTTATGAGCCGGTTCTTTTTAGTGAATTAAAAACATGCAGCGCAACCAGTGGAGTCCGATTCCAGAATGATTCCAGAATTTTTTTTGTGTGAATCAAATACATACATACATAGCTACAAAAAAATTATTTAAATCATTGTGGTTATTTCCCATATATAAAAATTTACTGGCTCTAAATATCTCTTTACTTCATTCAAAGTTGATCTAGATTAAAAAAAAAAAAGATTCGCGATAAGCACTCTGAAGTCCCGATCTGAATCAAAAGATTCACAAACCCGCTCAGAAAACCCGATCTGAATCAAATGATTCACTATACGTGCTCCGAAGTCCCGATCTGTATCAAATGATTCGTGAACCTGCTCCGAATTATCCGATCTAAATCAATTCACAACACACGCTCAAGAAATTTTGATCTGAATAATGATTACCGAAAGTTCGGATCTAAATCAAATGATTCCCAATCTGAAATGATTCGCGATATGTGCTCCGAAGTCCCGATCTGAATCAAAAAATTCGTAAACCCACTTCCAAACGGGATTTATCGCCCTCCGAAGGGCACTTCGGAGTGAAAACAATCATGGCCGCCATACTGAAGTGCTCAAAACTGTCCACTTCAAAGGGCCCTTCGGAATGAAGGATTTTTAAGGGTACAACTGATGGACACTTCGGGCCCCCATGATCCTTTGCACAGATACTTTGCATGATGACGGCGCCTCCGTGTGGGCACGGGATGATGACGTAGAAGGGCACTTCAAGAAACAGTTGTTTGGTCACCTACACCCTTCAACCCTTGGAAGCTCTCACTCCGGAGGATAAACCCTTTAAAGGGATTAGGGCATAGGGATGAGCCCTTCTGAATGTTAATTCCGATCTGAATCAAATCATTCGAGATACGCACTCCAATTCTCTATCTGAATCAATGTTCCGAAGTCCAGATCTGAATCATTATTCACGATAGGCGCTCCGAAGTTCCGATCAATATCAAATGATTCACTATACGCATTCCGAAGTCCCGATCTGAATAATGATTCATAAACCCGCTCCGAAGTTCTGATCTAAATCAAATGATTCGCGATACGTTCGCTGAAGTCCCGATCTAAATAAAATTATTCACGATATGCGCTCTCAAGTTCCGATCTAAATCAAATGATTCACGGACCCGCTCCAAAGTCCCAATCTAAATCAAATGATTTGCAATACACGCTTTGAAGTCCCGATCTGAATCAAATGATTCACGATCCGCTATCTGATTGGAGTGTTTCGAAACAGTGAATCATTTCACAACGCAATGGTTTAATTGATTCGGAGATTCGAAAAGCTCCATTTCACACATCTTTACGTGCTTTTTAAAATCATTACAAGCGATGTTGAAATTTGAAAATGAATGGCTTTTTGAACTGGTTTTAGCTAGTGAAGAGCTTGAACTGAATGATCGAATCACGAGTTTGAGTGTGAATCATTTGGAGCGGCTCCAGCATAAATAACTCACTCAATTGAATCAGTTTGTTTGTTCCTCCACTTTTCATCCCTTCAGCCATGTTTACATGACACTGTCAGTAGTACTACTACCGGCTTAGCTCGCTAGTTATATGAGATTAACTGAAATAAGCGAAACAGTATGATTTTACAAATGAAATATCCAAATGTCCATTCCGAAGTTAACTGCTTTCCACATCGAAAATATCAACAAATCTACGAACATATTCAGGTGAGCTAACTAGTGAAAACACTCCATTAATATGACGAGCTGCACTACAAAATGCAAGTTGTGAACTTTACACATTATGATCAAGTTTGTAGCTTAATTAACTATATTTTAAATAGTTTGACCACTATGACAGTTCAATAGGAAATCAGCTGAAAGCGTCCAGTCATCTCACACCATTGAAGTGAATGTTAATTTTATCAGTATATATATTGTAATAAATATTTGAGAAATTATTGTTGTATCTGATTGTATTATTCTATATAGAGTGAGAATCAATGTAAAAAAAAAAAAATTAGAGTGATTATATGAACTGTTGGTTAGCATGGTCTGTGGCAGACTTTTCTTCATGTCAGGGCAACAATTCAATGAACAAGCAGAGACAATTTTGTCTTTTTTTGCTCTATTTCCCTAACAAAAATGGTTTCATAGAAAGCCATGTTGTGCATCTCTGCAGCAACACACATCAGTGTTTCCTTACTGAATGAATTTGCGTTTTGAACAAATCAGGTGAGTCAATGATTCACTGATCCAAACATAAAGGCAGTCGTTTTGAAAGAATCGACTGAATAAATGACTCAGCAACTCACTTATTAAGACAGTGATTTGCCACCACCTACTGGTAATTTTAGTTTCATATTTAATAGTATCATTCTATTTTTTCTATAATATTTCTATATTCCAGCTTTTATATTTAAAATATTAATCTCATAGCATTATGCAATTTGTAAGTGTAATGTAATTACATGTACAAGTGCTAGAAATATTAAAATAAAATAAAAAAATAAGTGTATAGAACCCTGCATGTTTACATAGGCCTATACTTGGTTTTTTTAAATAAATAAAATAAAGCTACTTAGCCAATGTAACTTCTCAGTGTAACATGTAAATATACATTTTGCAAAAAAAATCAAATAAATTTGCATTTATTATTGAAAGTGTTCATTTTTGATATTTAGAAATGATGAATTATTATTCATATTATTGGAAATCTCGTCACTTGGCAATGGAATTGCATCTTCCCCACAAATATTTATTCCATAAAAGTACTAAAATAAATAATGGAGAACCAAAGGAATTAGAGGAATTGAAATCGTTAAAATCTTTGCAACGTCCGTTGCTAACAGAAACCAGACAGCTTGAATCTGTGGTGACCCGAGCTTGATAAGCTTCACGTCTTCTTTGTTTGATCAGGCCATGTCATAGTGAGAATGAATGAATGTAGTCCAGTGATTCCTTAGGAAGCGATGACAGATGATGAACTTTCACCTCTAGGTCAGGAAGCCAAGTGACTCTGACATGTCATTACCCCCTCAGATCTGATCTTAAAGTTGTCCTCCATCATGACTTCTCTTTCAGAAAAATGTGTCATGCTCAAAGTAGTGGGACAGTTGCTAGAAACTGCTGCACACTGCATAGCAAAAGAGGAGTCTGTCTTGATTTATTCTTAACTACCATGTATGAACCGCATAGAAGATTCCACACATAGACAACTTTTGCTCCTACTGGCATATTCTGTGATCAGTGAAGACTGGACACTACTGGGAAAAAAATGAAGACGACAGAAGTGTCAGAAGCACCTCGGATGCCATAATTATGAGGTAGCTTTTGGAATTCCTCTGGAGGCTCGTCTCTCTGGGATCTTTATATCTGTCACAATGTCTAAGGCAGCAAGCCTTAGGAAAAATTCAACATGTGCCAACAGACAAAGGGAGAAAAGATAAACAAAGGTCCGGGAGATCAAGATTATAGAGTCGATTTCTTCAAGCCTTGGCAAAACACTCTGTATCACCACCACTGAAGCAAAGATGCCATCGTTTTTATAGAGCTGTTATATTATTAGGGTGTCTTGCGATGCATTTCTGAATCAGGTTGATATGACTGACCTATCATTATACAGAGTCAGTCTGGACTCTTATCAGGACATTTCATCCGTCACAAATTGGCACATTTGATACATTCCCATCCATTATGAAATTGCAAGTCTGTGTGGAAAACATTTTTGAAAACCTTCGAGTCTGAGAGCTGATGTGAAATGTAAGGATTGTGCCAGCGTATAAGTGGGGAGAAGCGGGACAAGTAATACGCACAGTTCACTCTGTATTTTTTCAAGCTTTTGTGTAATAATACAACTTTATTAAATCTAAATGTGTTAAATGTGTGATAAATTTCATTGGAAATGTCAGAGGCACTGTGGAATTGGCTTGAAATAAGATTTATGGCTTCACGGAATTTATTGCTAATCGTCAATAAGCAATGTTTCAGTAGTTTTATTTGGTTACAGGCCTGTTTTACACAGTTTTCAGATGATAAAGCCAGGCAAATGAAAAACAACATATTTTTAACAAGGAGGCAAACAAGGGTATGTTTGTTCTTAGAGTGAAGAAAAAAATCCAGTCAGGTTTTGAATTTCTCCGCTGAAATTACAAAATGTTACTTCACAGAAACAAAAATAGACCTGAACAGTACTTTATATCACTCACCTTGATTAGAATTCAATTATAAGGGTATTTTCATCTTTAACGGCCTGGCTGCATTTACAAAGTCTGCAATTTTACTTTCACATAAATGTCCTATTGTCTGTTGATACTTACAGTTAAATTGATAGTTCACCCAAAAATGAAAGGTCTATCATCATTTACCCACCTGTATGACTGACTTTATTCAAAATATCAAAATAATGTTGATAACTAACCTGGTTTGGTTACCATCCAACTTTATTATACAGTCAAACCAAAATTTATTCAGACACATTCAACATTTCTCACATTATCACAGTTTATTTGCTATAGTTTAGAAAATGGCAATAAAATATGACAAGAACTTGAGTTAAACTGTGTCAGAACAAATTCATCTTGATAATGTCAGATAACTTTGATAGAAAGATATGTATCAAAACATGGTCAGGTCAAAGTGTCAAATCAAATTTTCGGTCCCAAATTTTGATCAGTTTTACTGGTAGTCCACTGTATGAAGAATTTTTGGGTATAATATATCACAGTTTACTTTATTTTGCTATCCTCACTTACATAAATGTACTATAGTGTCCTGCACCCACTATTAAAAAAATATCAAAAAATTATATCTGTTGTCTGAATAATGTTTGGTTTGACTGTGTGTACAAAAAAACCCTAGACGTCGTTGAGTCATACAGATTTTGAAAAGAAAGAGTGGAAAATATTGTAATTTACCTGCTGGTGAACTAAGCCATGCTCATGCTATCTGATTAACATAAACCCTCCAATAAGAGATGGCAGATCAATCATTGGTGTTTACAGAAGATTTGTGAGCGGGGGAAGGTATGAAAGAGAGTGCTGCCGCTCAACAAAAGGCCTGTATAAGCTGATTGCCTCCTCCCCAAGGATCTAGGCGGGAAGTTGAGAAAAGTGGCTGTCTGCTGTTGCCCTTCCTGTGCCTTAGGCAGGGTCAGAGAAACCCCGCTCCCTCGAGCTTCAGGCAATCGCATGCTCCCAGTCACATAGGCAATGGTGGCAGATGAGCCATCCATACATACTCAAATGAGTAAATGCATGACCAACACCATCAAGGCCACAAGTCAAGGGTGCAATCATTTCATTTCAAGCAACCTCTGGAATGAGCTCTATATAGTCATTTTGTGGAACTTCAACTCAACTCTCGGAATGGTTTGAGCATGTTAGTGGATTTGGCATTGGTGGACTAGATCTAGGTGGACTAGACACACTGCTGTGAGCATGTAAGATATGCTGCTGCTGCATAAATAAGCAATACATAATATGAACACATAAACCTTGTAGCAGATCTAGACAGGTGGAGCTGGGGGAGGTGGAGGGTTAATTAGCTGCAAACCAGCTTGTGCTGTGTAAATCAGTGATTGCTAGAATAATGCATGTAAAGGACCAATCAGACTGTGCCATATAGAGTTTCATAACTGAACTAGATATATGTTCCTGTGCATTATCCACCTTATTTTTAACGTAAGAGCGGATGCAGCCATTGAATGTGAGGCTTCCGCTGTCATTCACTTCCAGTTATTTTAGCTGTACAAAACAGCTCATTATGCTATTTGATATTGCAAACTGGTATTTCTTATCATATTCTTTTAATATATTGTTGTACTAGACTGGTAGATGCACTGGTTTGTAGTGCAAATAATTTTACTGATTACTGCACTTACGAATTGCTGATGAATTGGAAGTCTTGCATAAGAAGCTGTAGGGATTTGTAAACCCTGTTTGATAGAGAAAGAAAGACTTAAAATATATAGCATATGTTCACCTGTTAACTATTCAAATTTGTGTTCATTCCTGTTGGCATTCATGTCAGAGGGTGAACGTGGACAAAGCAACTCTCAATGACAAATAGAAGCTTTCAATCTTATGCTCTTTCCTGAGCATTGTCAGTTCATTCCCCATCCGGTGGCTATACACTTCAGCGAATGTAGGTCACGAGGCACACAATCTTCTCTTGATTGACAACGAGTAAATACAGCATTGAGGAGAGGTTTTAATGATCATCTGAGATCTCAGACCCACCACAATGTGCTATTCATCTCTAATGAGGAGTAAGTGTGTCACAGCGCGTTGGCTTGTTGTCTTTGGCCCTCCACAGAGATAAATTTAGCATCCTGTGTTATGGGTTCAAAACAGCATAACCCACTGAAATCCAAGTCTCGCCTTACATAACACAAGCCTTTCCGTAATTCATGTCACCGACCCGAATCGCTCCCTGTCTTTTTCCAGGTTCCCATTGTGTCCTGACGCATCGCTGACCCGAGAGCGTGTCCGTCCCGGAGCTTTCCAAAAGCAGATGACATCAACCCCTCTCCTGATCGACAGAGCAAGCAAGGTAAAGGGTCATATGGCAGCATCACTGAGTCTATTGTGCTGCAGTGGGAAAGCCACACGGACTGTAATGAGCTGGAGGGCTTGGCTGTAATCTGCCAACACTACTGCAATATAAATCACAGCATAAAAACCACTCTATAATAGCACATTGTTCAAAGCCAGTAAAAGCTGGGGTCCAAGGCACTATTTTCACACGTTTGGAATGAAAATTCATTTTTGGCGCATTGTGCTCGGCTTGTAAAAAACGCTCTTTTCATGAGTCAGGTGAGTCGAGCACGCTTTCATGTGGCAAAGGCATAGCGAGTCTTTCCAGCATAGTAGGGAGTGCTTTATGACCTGCTGATACTCGCATATCTTTTTTCTCCTCTGTCACGGTTCCTGGAAGAAGCTCGGAGATTCCTGGTTTCCTTCTCGCTGAGCACCCTTCTCTGCTTCCAAGTCACCAAGCTTCCTGGGCCCTCTCCATTTCACCCGGGATCACTCTGAGCCCCCTGGAATGTGGGATTAATGGCCACTCGGGACATCCGAGACGCTTCCAGCTCCGCACAACACAGTCCTCTTATCAATAACACCCGATCATCGTGATGTCAGTGGTCAGGGGCACATTAGGAAGTACAAGATCTCAGAAGTCGCTTATTAAAAATTCACCACTGAGCCAGAAGATGCAGCCTTTCATTCGTAGAAGGATTCGAAGCAACACTAGTCCAAAATGATGATGGACTGATGGGATTAGCAAGCTAAGCGAAACAGAAACTGATGCATTTCATTATGATAGCTCACATTTTAACAGACCGTCACTGCCAAGAGGGAATTAATAAGCACCCTTGTTGACAGCCTCATGCAATCTGTGAGCAAGGCTGGCATTTTCCAGCAACACAGTGACTGAACGCAAGACATAAATTACAGCATGATTAAAGACCCTCCTGAGAGATGTTTATGTATTTTATGCATGGTTTTGGTCTGCTTCATCCCCGCTTATGCGGATGTGATTGCCTTTAATTATTGAGAGGCATCTGATAATGCCAGATGACTGCACCTCTTCTTTTAAATTATGATGTAGACGTCACGTTGAAACTGCATTAAAATAAATATAGGCTATCTTTTCGTTCGGTAATAGCACATTTCGGGCTGCCGCGGTGCGCGCTCTCTCTCTCCTTGAGACACGCTTTTAGGCATCTCAGAAGTACAAAATATACGGGTAAACCATCAGTACTCTTTTCGGCGCTCCAGTCGTCTGTGGTGACACGCGTCATTACGAGGTTGCGGTCTGTGAACGCACGCTGATTGGTGGAAACCGAGGGTGTGTGTGCATCATGGACTGGCTTTCTTACAGACTCTGATTCAGTCTATGCTGTGAGGTAGGCACAACCTAAACCACCGCACCAAAAAGGTAAAGCAACACAGAGTCTCGCCAGAATGCCATATAGCGGAGTATGGGCACGCTGTGCATCCCTTGAAGCCACAAAAGCATTCGTTCTTTCATTTCCTGGAAAGCAAAGCTTAGAGAACTGAAATACCAGATTTTAATTTATAGGCTTTCTGTTCTGAATAAGCTTGCCAATAGCATTTGAAGTGCTTAATAGCCTATAAAAAAGCTTTGACAGTCTTACCATGTTTTATTCTCCTCTCAGCACGAGAGTGTGTTGACCAAATATTTGTCTGCAGCTTCAACGCTGTTCATCTATTTTTCGCCTACGGGTGGCCGCACACGAAATTCTCAATTCTCAGTATGGCAAGCCGTTGTAACATTTATTGCTTAAAATTAGCTAATATATTTTTTTAAAGTTTTTAGCGTTTTCTTTTTGCTTAGAAAGCACTAAGAATGTAGCTAAGGAAATCTGCATTAATCACTAATACTAATTCATTCCTTCACTGTAAAATAAATGAATAAATAGAAATCATCCAGTTTTTATCCAAAACATTATCCAGTGTTTTTATTGACATTTCCATAAACTTTAAAACACATTGCAATGAAATGTAAACCCCGGTAAATAAATAAATAAAATTCACATTTTGCCCTATTTTTTTTACAATGTCGCTAATAGACACTATACTGATTGCAGCAGTTACTGTACCTAATTTAGAAACTAGTGAGTATTCCATTTGTTGGTATAACATTTTTACTCACAATAGTAAGTAATTTTAATTTAAATATAAAGTAACCTTTCTCACTAGTAATTACATATAACAAGTGAAAAGCAAGTGTAACTAGTGTGATAAGAAATGTTTCTGGTAACATGTTACGAGTGTCATAATTTTCTTGCCTATTATAGGGATAGTTACTGGAAAACTATAAACTAAATACTATTAGTATAACTATTAATCTAACTGAATAGCCAATAAATAGCAATTAAAATAACACATCATAACATAACATATAGAGTAAAATATAGACAATAAGCCTGTATAAAATATAGAACACAGTAAATTTATACAAATAAGATCAAACATCCTAAAATGGCAGAGGCTTAACTGATATAGACGGTTTCATCAGGTGCACACGCCTGGCCCGAAGTTAACTTCAGGCCTGTGTTTGTTTATCGGTCTGGTTAGTGGCACTGGCAGTTAAAGTTAAAGTGATGAGTAATGAAGTTGGGCTCGGGTGGGATGTGCTGTGGGATGTGTTTCCCATACATTTATTTATTTGTGGCGACCCGCCACGATATCAAAAGCGACTGATTTTACAAAAGGCTTCGTTGAATAAACATGAGCATGTGATGCATGTTTAAAAATCAAAACGAGGCACGGGTGTTTTTATATCACTGTATTTCTGAAGGAAGACTGTCTTTAGAAAATGTTCGATGTCATTTTCATTTCATCTTGCATGTTATATGCCTGATAAAGCAGTGTTTGTAAGCTCAGCGCTGCTTTATCTACAGCCGTTACCGGGGAAACCTCTAGTTCTCCTGCTTTAATGCGCCTCCTGCTGGCAGAGAATGAATTTGCATTTTTAATAAGTCTGACTGATTTACGCAGCAAACATATTTTGCTTGTTATCAAAAAATAATCTACTCTAGAGGGACTTAGCTGTTGTTATTGATTATATTTGGATGTCTACCAGAAGTTAATTTAGGGCCACAAAAGCGCGCATAGATGCAACAAACAACGTTTGTTTGTTGTTGCCGTTGAAACCGTCTATATAAAAACAGTTTATAGTAAAATTTAAATATGTATTAATCATTACTGAATTATGTACAACTAATTAAAAAAAATAAAGATTAGTAAAAATAAAGTTAGATTCTTGTAGTGCTAACATGGCTTGCCATACTGACAGTTTCTCAGTAGTCCCACATCCATGAGGATGGCCTGCAAACCATTTGAGGCATATCTCTCATTTGCAATAGATTTGCATGGCTTGAATTGGATCCCATTGAGTATTGTCATAAACCATAGTCACCAAAGAGTAAATCAAAATAGATGTGTTCTGTGTAATTCTCAAAATTTCATAATTGGGTGATTACTAGTGAACCGCAGTTATGGCATTGATTTGCTGCATAGACTTCATTGCAATCAATATAAAATGAGGCTTAATAACAACAAAGTTTTTATTCAGTGATGTGCCTATATATGTTGTGCATGTGTGTGTCAGAGTCAGATGTGCACACATGTCTATATGGCTTTTGTGTTGCTTTGTCTGTGTATGGCAGCTGCCTAGAGGGGGTGGTTTGAATGATGCAATCCCTGCCATCCATTAGCAAATTTGTCCCGTTTTCTGCACTGTGTGGAGCACATTTTGACAGCGGGACTATATAATTAGCTCTGTTGACTGGTGAGTTTTCAAAAACTGCAATGTAAAAACTCACATTATCATTATGTTCCTTTTCTCATCTTCATCTGCTGGGTCACCAATATACCAGCAGCAAGCAGAACAGAATGTGCCATTCCCTGCAATGCCATATTTATTGAATTATTTGTTTAGAACTTTTATGTATCTATATTATATAATGTTGTGTGTGTGTATATATATATATATTCTTATTAAGATCACTGAGCATGATGTTTATGCTTTACAAATGTTTATTGACTTGTTTTAATAGATTCCACATATTTACCATACATGGTATTTCTATCTATCCAATTGATTTATAAAGAATTGATTCTTTTGTTGCACTCTATTTAACGCTTATATTATATATACAGCAAGTGAATACAACATCTTAGGCTTAAATATTAAAAATGAAATTGTAAACAGCTATGTAGTCAATTTGTTATTATTTCTTGGTTACACTTTAATTTAGAGTGTCCTTGTTACAATGTATTTATACATTCAAGTAATAAGTAATATTAATTAACTACATATACTGACTATATGGTTAAGGTTAGGATTAGGGTTTGGCTTAGGGTTACTTGCATGTAATTATACATAATTTATTGTTATTATAACAGTAAGTAGATTTTAAGGACACCTTAAAATAAAGTGTTACCTGTTTCTTTTATGAAAAAGACTAGGATTTATATTTCCTATTACAGATATGGAGTTCTTTATGACTTGATATCTAGAAATTCATGGATTGTAAATGCATCATTTTAAATTTGAGTCATATCCGCTCCTTTATAAACCCATCAGTTAACAGCAACACCTATAATCACAGGCTGAAGAGAAGACTCGCATGCTCTTGTCCTCTCAACTGCCTGATGCCTCATAAGCGTTTACAGAGTAAACACCCACCCACCCTTAGACATTTTACAAGCTTAGTTTATGTCAAGTAGAGACAACTTTCGCCAGACACACCCCTAAAACTTGGACGTGGTGGTCTGCGTTTCTGATTGGTCGGGAAGCACGACTGACAACACCTGCTTAACTCCTTCATCCAAATTGACACCCGGACTCTGGGAAATATATCCAGCATCCATCCCGTCTCCGCTCTCACACGCGCTCTGTGTCATCTCGATCAGTGTCCACAGCAGATGACAGCCTGCTATTATTTATCGCGCAAACTGAGTGTAGAAATGTTGATCAAATGCGCACTAGCCTTGCTGCTGCTTCTCTCCGTTTTGGGGGAAGTGGTGGGAACGGATAACGTTGACGTCCACGAGAGTCACCCCGAGAAACCGGCCAGTCAGAAGGGACGTCTCTCCTTACAGAACACAGGTAAGAGAATGCGAGTCTTGTGAAGCTATGATCGCACCCGAGACTGGAGCCTGAACTGCGGGCACGTGTGAGCCCCGCGGTCAGAAGGCGATTTCAGCGCAAAACCGGCCAATGCACATCTTATCGACGTTTTCCGCACGCGCCAGAAGAAGATATCTCGTAAATACGGAGCACACGTAGAGAAATCCAATATCTTCGTAAACTATTAATAGCGTGGCACAAGGTAGGCAAAGATATACGGTGACATTGCTGTGTCTTATTTTCGAGCGCAGAGTGGATTTGTGTTTGCGTACGACATCCTCCGCTAGTATTTTATTATGAACTGCCATGCAAAGTGCTCGCGCGATCATTATAAAGAGCATCAAATAGGCTGTAAACGTTCGCAACTTTTGTTGCATTGTGCGGACGAGCAAGTTAAACCTGTAATGTGGAGTGATGCAATGGCTATACACGTTGCACTAGGTGGATCAAACTTAACCTTTCTCACGGCAGAAAAAAAGGCAATTTAATCCCGTGCGTTATGACAATGAATTACAGCAGCCATATCAGGCATCAAATCTTTTCAACTTTTGCACGGGACTGGCCCAGACTAGGTTAGTACAGCTGAATAGCTCACTGCTGTGTGATTCCACGCACGATTCACACGTCCATTCCCGCACAGCTCACTTTACCTGTGCACCTCCATCAGCAGAGATCTGTTGCAATGCATTTACACTGATATCGGGTAGTATTCATATACAAGACCTTAAAAACCTCTCATATAGGCTACTGTTTTCTGTCCAGCTGAAATGTTTTAGGACAACGCTTAAAGTCTTTTGGAATACCTAAATTTGAATATTTTTAGAAATGCTATTTCATTTAGGATATTTACTAATGCTATTCTTTGAATCTTTCTGTTAGAATAATAAGCACTCATCTCTGTCACAAACATTAACAAAATAGTATGTTTGTGCTCATGAAAAGGAGATATTCAGAGCATGATGTCTGATTTCAAGACAAGACATTGTGTTTGTGTTTGAGAGTCACATTAGAAAAAGACAACCAATCAGTCTGTATTTTTATTTATTCTCTTTACAAAAGCATGAGAATTGAAGAAATAACATAAAAATAGTGCAGTTTGGAATGTGATAGCTGCAGAGCTTTTTACTTTTCATGAACTGATTTATGCTTTATGCTTTGGTATTTTACTGACACGATGGCGTTTCAATTTCACAGTCAATTTCCTTAACTGTTTGCCTTGCATTAGAGTAAATGCCATGACATATTTAGTCATTTTTGTCTTATTACAGCACAGGATTTGTCCATTTTAAAATAAAAGTCCTTAAATGGCCAGTTTACATAATCTTTGTATTTACCCTCTAGTTGCAGTTGTAAAACTTAAATATTTTTTAAAAACTTTAAATATTTAATAAATATTAATGTAGTTCATCCTCTTACTGCTGTTCCTTAACATCAAACATTTATCTGTGCTTTTGCAATCTCTTAATAAGTCAATACAGTGCTCCTTTGTGTATTAGTATGTTTGAGCAATCAGAATTGCTTTTTCAAGTCAAAAAGATTCATATTCTTGTTTCCATATGCTATTTGCTAGTCTCTGGTTAGTTTTCTGAAGCTCAGTAGTCATTGCGGATCTCTACAGCAAGCTAAAAGCAATCTCTTCCTGCCCTATATACAGTTAACCTTGGTTTTCCACATCTCAGGCAGTTACTGCAAGATGCCTCCCAGTTTGATGGACTTTAATAGCATACCTTAATTACCACAGCGCGCTCTCTGCTAAATTTGTCCCCTAAATACAGTTCTTCAATTTTCACAGGAGAAACAAAGCCGGAAAATAGGCCTCCACATTCATGTGTAAAAGGTTGTGTCAAGTATATTTCTAAAGCAACTTTATTTCTTATTTAAAAATAGACCTGTTGTTCAGATCGCTTTGAAAAATTGCAGCCAAAATCGAGTTCTAATCCGTGTCGCAAATAGAGTTGGGAATCGAAAAATCAATTCCAATTCCAGAATCGGATACTTAAGGTTCAAGAGATTCATTCAAAAACACTGATTCATCCAGTAATGAAACAAGTCAATCTTGTGTGAGTCATTGAATCATTCCATTCATAAATTCCATGAGATTTTGTTTAACTGTCTAATATTTATTTCCTCAGAATTGTGAGAGAACTACAACCTCCATTTAAAAAAAAAAAAAATTCTCAATTTATCCAGAATCATGCAGCTCTATTTTGCACACAAAGAGCTCTTAATGGAGTCCAGTTTTTATGTAGCCACCTGATTTTTGTTCATGGTATTCAGCAGCAATTAAATGTCTTCAAAAGTATAAATATGTTTGATATCTAAATGTTTGGCTTCATTTTTTTTTTTAGCCACATTGGAATTGAAACTGGGAATCGATAAGAATCGGAATCAATAAGCGGAATCGGAATTGATCAAATTCAAACGATACCCAACCCTAGTTGCAAACCCTTTATTTAGCTTTAAACAACACGCTCTGTCTCTCTGTCCTCTGCAGCTGAGATCCAGCACTGTCTTGTGAGCGCAGGAGACGTGGGCTGCGGCGTCTTCGAGTGTTTCGAGAACAACTCCTGCGAAATCCGGGGCCTTCAGGAAATCTGCATGACCTTCCTGCACAATGCCGGCAAGTTCGACTCGCAGGTAAGCACATGGTTGCCCCATTCTCCCACGGGGTTCATGTCCCTCAGACGCGTCGAGGGATGACCCAGCGACCGGCCCAGCCAGCTGGCATTGCCTCAAACCTGGCTCATGTTTCACAAGGTGCAGGTGGATTCGAAGCAGAGAGTTTCAAGCTTGTAGCACGCTCTCAAGATGTGTGTCTGTAGCAAAAGCAGTTATACTATTAGTCCCAGCAGAGAAAGAAATGTTGTTTATGACTGCGGATCTGATAAGACTCTCTTAAACACTCACAGGGCAAGTCCTTCATCAAGGATGCACTGAAGTGCATGGCTCACGGCTTAAGGCACAAGTTCAGCTGCATCAGCCGAAAATGCCTGGCCATAAAGGAGATGGTCTTCCAGCTGCAGCGGGAATGCTACATGAGACACAACCTCTGCTCAGCTGCTAAAGACAACGTCAATGTCATGGTGGAGATGATACATTTCCAAGACTTATTTCCCAAAGGGTAGGTATCATGCTCAGCGTATCAGCTTTCCATGCTCTTGTTTGCATGTACTATATGGTGTCCTGTTCGTGTATTATTTGTGGATTTGCAAATAGGCCTGTTACGATCATGAATTTTGTGCTGATGACTGTCATACAAATAATTGAGATGAACAGTTTTACTCGGTTTTGCTCATGTCGCTTATAATGTAAACCTAATAAATACTTTTAAAATATTTTAATATCTTTGATTTTATTTGTAATATTTTTATTAATGTTTAATATAGTATCAGTCCATATGATTTATATTTATAAAAATCATGTCATAAAAGCTCATAAAATATCATAAAAGATCATGAATTTTGTGCTGACAAGTGTCATACAAATAATCATTAATCATTCATTCAAGAGATTCATTCAAAAACACTGATTTTTATAATAATTATAATATAATGCATTCTGTTCAAACCCACAAGCCTTCATTTAATTCAAAGGAAGACCTTTGATGCTATATTTGTGTACTTTTAAAGTGTTTTTATCATTTATTTAATACTACTGACACAATATTGTCCATTTGATGGCATTTCTTTAAGCTCTTAAAGAGACAGTACACCAAAACAAATGAAAAAAATCCATGTTGTTCCAAGCCTTTATGACTTACTTTCTCCTGTGGAACACAAAAGATATTTCAAAGAACGGTGGTCATCAAAACAGTTTTGATTCCCATTGAAGTCAGTGGGAACCAAAACTGTTTGGAAAATATCTCTGTAAATTTCCCTTATTTGGAGGGGAATATTGCACAATTATCTCATATAATTGTGGTTAGATCAAATAACCACGATCAGACAATTAATCAATAATCACATCAAGCCTATTTTCAAGTTTGCTTGTTTATTAAATAAATAAATGCAGTTTGATGACCGAATGAATAAAGTGCGTTATTTCCTACTAGCTGCATGTTTCCAGGCAATTGATGTACTTTTCCAATTTAAAACACGTGGAGCTACGTAAAGTTAATTTAAGTAAGTTAATTTATTTATTCACGCTCAGTGTTGAGTCTGAGGAGCAGCTGCGTCTCATGAAAGGTCCACACAGTCACTGTACAGTGACATAAACTGTCATTGCAGTGTCTTTTCCAGCACGGGCCTATAATGAACATATGTGACCCTGGAGCATAAAACCAGTCTTCAGTAGCACGGGTATATTTGTAGCAATAGCCAAAAATACATTGTATTGGTCAAAATGATTGATTTTTCTTTTATGCCAAAAATCATTAGGACATTAAGTAAAGATCATGTTCCATGAAGGTATTTTGTAAATTTCCTACCGTAAATATATCAAAACTTAATTTTTGATTAGCAATATGCATTGCGAAGAGCTTCATTTGAACAACTTTAAAGACGATTTTTTTTTTTTTTTTTTTTTTTTTTCAATATTTTAGTTGTTTTTTTTTTGCACCCTCAGATTCCAGATTTTCAAATAGTTGTATCTCAGCCAAATATTGTCCTAACGTAACAAACCATATATCAGTGGAAAGCTTATTTATTCATCTCAATTTCAAAAAATTTACCCTTATGACTGTTTTTGTAGTCCAGGGCCACATCTGAGGACAACAGGGAGCAGAGTCAGTCAGCATGTTGAAGTAGAGCAGCAGCTTTTGCACGCGACTGACCGCTATCATCCCGCTTTCTTAGGCCGTATGTCGAGCTGGTGAACATCTTACTCAGCTGTGGAGAGGAGATAAAGGAGGCCATTACGCGGAGCGTGCGTCTGCAGTGCGAGCAGAACTGGGGCGCTCTGTGCGACAGCTTGAGCATCTGTACGTCCATCACCGCCGCTCCAGCATCAGGTGGCCTCGGGCGACGCCCGCTGCTTTCCTCCCATTCAGATGGCGAGCACCACAAGGGCGCTCGACAAGGAGACAAGGACAAACCCAGCAAGGTCGGGTTCAGTTCCCACACGAGAAGTCGGAGCCAAGGCTCACGCCGAGCCAGTTTAGATGCCGGCCCAGCCGAGCAGGAAGACTCAAAGATCAGCGACATTCGGAGGTGAAATCAAGGATCAACTAAACTGACCATGACACCCCAATCCCCCAGTTAACAGACTCAGCAGACCTCTTAATTCAACCCAATCACCCTCATGTCCACATCTCCACAGTCATTCCAGCACTCCCAAACTGTACATTTTGCAGGGTAAATGTGGTGCAGGTTTTTTGATACTCCAGATTGTTAATTTTGTAGAATTGCTTTTATTTTAGTTCTAATACAGCATCTCAATTTTGCAAATCATATCCTCCTTAAGATTCAGTCACCTTGTTTATTTATTTTACGCTTCATGCAACGTTTGAATATAAAACATGTACATATAAATCTATGTATATCTATATTTATATAAACATGTCGAAATATAGCCTCCATATTCAGTAATGATATACTACATGTAATATAGTGCTTGCTGTTGTATTAGTTACATTATTGCACCAATTACGCGTCTGACTGTAGATATGTAAGATATGTTTGTTTGTTTCAGAAATGTGTGTGTAATTGTTATTTGAAATACTTGATTAAATACAAGCTGTACAGGATTGAAGTCCAGGTCTAGCACATATGACGCTCTGTGCTTCTTAGAAGGAAGGCGAAGTCAAAACAACATCCAGTAACAAGCTTATTGTGCCTTGAGAATATTACATAGAGGCTTTATCCCAAAATGAACTGTGGAACCCATGTTATAGTAAAACCTTCTAGCTGCCTCACGTCCCAGTATGATAAAGCACCCTGATAGTATCGCTTAAGTCTAATGTGTATGCTGCATTTCTGGGCTTTGCCCAAACAGATTAGTTGAACATAGGAACAACTTTAGCGCACAGTGTCTCATGGAAAGCAGGCCTGCCTGTGCTCTGGCCAAGTCCACAGCCAGCCACTGGTGTTTCCAAGTAAAAAAATAGCATTTTTCTCCCAGAGCCACTGAGAAGATCCAGAAGCTGGAATTGCAGTCGGCTGGCCTTAGACCCAGGAACTGGGTTAAGTCTACATAAGAAGCTCAGGGTATTACTGACAATAATATTGAAATGGGTGAATTGTTGTTTACTATAGCTACGAAAAGAATTGTTTTAGGTCCTTGCCACGTGATTGGTTAATAAAATGTTCGGCGCTGATTGTTGGTTTAAGAATAAGGAACGGCCTGTACAGTTCTGCTATTCATCAGCCTAAAGACAACAGTAGTTACTTTGACCAATCATATTCTTAATTCACTCAGGTATTCCAATGAACATGTGGGCAAAAATGTGATCAACTTTGGGTGTAAACCTGGAAAACCTTTTCAGATTGTTACAAGGAATGAAAAAAATCTGTGTACAACTATTACATTGAATGATAGATTCCATATCAATACAGATAGCATGTTCCAACTGTTTTAGAAAAATAAATACTAAAGCTCAAATTTCTTACTCAAATGTGTCTTTCTGGATATTTTTTTTCCACACACAGCATTTTAGCACAATAAGAATCAGGAAGTAGAAATGTATTTATAATGTATTGAATATATATTATTTTTAATATTATAACTTATTGTGATTTGGTTTTTTGGCTCTGCCATTAAATCAGCTAATTGTGGCTATATATATATATATATATATATATATATATATATATATATATTCACACATTTTATTACATTAGAAATTATAGTTAATATATTATTTAATATAATATAACTTAATATATTAGAATTATATATACAGTATATTGCCTAAAACCTTTACACACAGACACACATTATTGTTCAATAAATAATATTTTATATAAATAATAGTATTATTTAATATTAGTATTTGATATTGAGAAATGGCCTGTTTAGTGATGGTGATTTTTATTACATTGTTCCGCCATTAGATGGCGACAAGAGACAGTTTTAATTAGTGAGTCAAAAGCAAAGACTTTTATTTTGAAATAAACTGGAACAAGGACGTTATTTCAACTTTTAATTACACCCAGACACAACCGCAAATTCATTAAGCAGCGTTATCTTTGGAAATTACCCTAACAGGTGAACAGATATTACGACAAAGATATGGCTTTCCTCAGCGGACATTCAAGAGAATGTTTTATGCTGAATATGAGATTGATCTGAAGAATGAATGCTGTATCAGATTCAGGTAATCACACTCGCTCAGTTTATATCTCTCTCATAATACTCTACATAATACAGTGAGCTTTTAATAAAGTAATATGTAAGCTTTCAATGAAGCAACTCAACTTTCCTTCATTACTAGTTCTAAAGTGACGTTTTTGAACTGTTAACTTGAGATTTTAATCCATAGCGGAAAAGTATTTCCGCACACATAATAATATTTTTTTTTAAAGTGCCCCTATTATGATTTTGTGAAAGTTACCTTTCATGCAGTGTGTAACACAGCTCTAAGTGAATGAAAACATCCTGCAAAGTTTTAAATCTGAAAGTGCACTGTGAAAGGGGAAAGGGAAGTGGTGTGTGGCCAAGTATGGTGACCCATACTCTGAATTTGTGCTCTGCATTTAACCCATCCAAGTGCATGCACACAGTAGTGAACACACACCCGGAGCAGTGGGCAGCCAGTGCTGCGGCGCCCAGAGAGCAGTTGGGGGTTTGGTGTCTTGCTCAAGGGTCTCACCTCAGTCGTGGTATTATTCACTGGTTATTCACTCCCCCCACCTACAATCCCTGCCGGACCTGAGACTCGAACACACGACCTTCGGGTTACAAGTCCAACTATCTCTCCATTAGGCCACGACTGTGTATAAAGTTATTGACTGTCAAAAGAAAGAGTTGACTCTGAATCATTGAAAAGAGTCGTTTTTAAAACGAATCCCAAACCGTTTCATGTTGACTTCATAATGAAACATTGGCATATTGCCCACCCACTTGTTGCGCTCAGACCTGGGAAAATTTGATTTTTGTGTTGGTCTGAATGAAAATGCAAATTCATTTTTTGTCACTAGGTGCCACTTAGTAAAGCTCACAAACACTGCTTTAAATGAAATCGACCAATCAAAGGAGGAAAAATGAATCGTTGAACGAATCGTTTGGGAGTCGTTGAGCAAATAAGGTAAAAAATAAATGCGTATTATAAGAAAATGAAAGTGTTTTATGACGATGCATGCATGTCAACCTGTTGTTGGGGACTCACAAAACCAAAATATGATCCTTTCATAACCCATAATAGGGGCACTCAATGGTTGGTTCTTATTTATTTACACACTTGTGCTGTAGAATTGTTGTACAAATGCAGTATCACATATGACCATCATCCCTATCCCAAAAAAAAAAAAAAAAAATCATAGAGCTTAGTGACTACAGATCCGTTGCCCCTAACCTCTGTGGTCATGTATTGTTGGCCCACCTGAAGGACATTACTGAACACCCTGCAGTTTGCTTGGGACTGCATTTCATCCTGGAACATCTGAACAAACTAGGGACTTATGTGAAGATCCGGTTTGCAGATTTCAGTTTGACTTTAAACACCGTCATCTTAACACCAACCCAGCTCCCTGTGCTCATCTCCATCTGTCAGTGGTTCACCAGCTTTCTGACAGACAGGCAGCAGCTAGTGAGACTAGGAAAATTCTCATCCAAAATCCACACCATCAGCCCTGGCGCCCCTCAGTGATGTGTGCTCTCCCCGCTCCTATTCGCCCTGTACACGAATGACTGCCCTGCAAAGAGTCCTCTGTCAAACTCCTGAGGTTTGCAGATGACACCACAGTCATCGGCCTCATTCAGGACAGTAACAAATCTGCATATACAGTGGTGGCCAAAATGATTACAACACTAGTATTTTCACCAGGTAAAAAGTGGTTTTAAGTCAGTTATTTCTATCTTTTGCTGTAGTGTGTCAGTAGGAAATATCAGTTTACATTTTCCAACCATTCATTTTGCCATTAATTGTAATAATCCAGTGAGATTTTTGTCTGACATCAGCCAGTGCTCCACACAGAGATCTGATCTCACAACATCTCCAAGATGCTTCAAGAAACCTACCTGCAAAGCTATAGAACTGTTTAAAGTTTTAGGCACTTGTGTAAAAATGCTGTAAAATGATGTCAAAAATAATGTCATAAATAGATTTTCTTTATCAATTAACTTCTATTAACTAAATTATTATTAACCATCCTTTGTGTTTAAAGCAGCTTTTGCTCTAGGTGCACTTGCACATAGATTTTCAAGTAGCTTTGCAGGTAGGGTTCTTGAAGCATCTTGGAGATGTTGTTCTCCACAGTTCTTCTGGATTTAGTCTGTCTCAGTTTGTTCTGTTTCTTCATGTCATTCAGACAGACTGGATGATGATCAGATCAGATCTCTGTGTGGAGCAAACAAAAATCTCACTGGATTATTACAATTAATGGCAAAATGAATGTTTGGAAATGTAAACTGATATTTCCTACTGACACACTACAGCAAAAGATAGAAATAACTGACTTAAAACCATTTTTTAACTGGTGAAAATACTAGTGTTCTAATCGTTTTGGCCACCACTGTAACACACTGTCATAACAACCTGGAGCTGAACGTGCTCAAAACAGTGGAGATGATAATGGACTTCAGGAGGAAGAGCTCAGCATTACCCAGTGAGGGTGATGAGTCCACATAGACATTAATCATAGTAAAACTCAATCCAAACAGGCCTGAATTTCCAAGAATCTGGTTTCTTTAAGAGAAAAGCCAGTCAGGTCCATGTTGTCTGGAGCCAGCGCCGATGAAGTGAAGAGCGTTCCTCTTGACTGGTGCATAAAGCTGTCAGGGCGTGTGGCATGGGGTTGGCGCCAGGCTGAGCTGCAGCGGGCACCTCCACCAGCCTCCTGCAGAAACACTCAGCTCATCGCAGCAGTGGGAAAAACACTCTTTCTCTCTCGTCAGAGTGGAATGAGACGACCGCACCGTAAACAAGCTCCCCTGCGCTCTGGCTCTGGCTCGGCCTCTCCTGTCATGGGGCTGAAGATCTATAAACAGGCTTTATGAGGCTCTGGTGGCTGTGGTCGAGCAGCAGGCGAACTGGTTCTCAGGCTGGGCCGCTGCATCTAATATATGACAGGCCAACACCACAACAAAGTGGCCATTCTGAATGCTGATGAATTTACTGAGCTGGAGGTGTGGGTGATCTGGTCGTGCAGTCAAAAAATCGTCATCGGGCTCCGTTTTCAGAGATGGGTACAGCTTTATCTCGTGCATCAATACTGAGACATCATGCATAACCAGCTTGTTCCATTAAAAATCAATCAATAATAAAAAAAATGCACACCAGCCCTGAGTTGTGAATCAAGATGTGCTAGTCAGCTGCAGATGGTATTGTATCCAGGGGTATTTTTGTATGTTTCCTCAGAAAAAAATAAAAATAAATTGTGTATGTCATATAGAAGCCTGTTTCTGCCACTGAATAAAAAATAAAACAAGGTAATTATGACTTTTTATCTTACAATTCTGACTTTTATTCTCAGAATTGCAAGATATAAACTTGCAATTGCAAGAAAAATTTCTGAATTTTGGGATATAAACTCGCAATTCTGGCTTATTTTTCTTACAATTCTGACTTTGAAGTCCAATTCAGAGGGAAACAAAGAGTTTATATCTTACAGTTCTGACTTAACTCACAATTGCGTGTTATAAAGTCAGAATTGCGATATAGAAACAGGCAATTCTGAGAAACTTTGTAACTCGCAGTTGCGAGTTTCTGTCACGCAATTCTGAGAAAAAAGTCAGAATTGTGAGAGAAAAAAAATCTGAATTGTGAAATAAAAAGTCGCAATTACATTGTTTTATTTTTAATCAGTGGTGGAAATGGGCTTCCATACTTAATGTGTTAATTTTGCCAGTCTTTTGGAGTACACAGGCACAGAGATGACTTAAAAGTTACTTCTACATGGCATGCACGATTAAAAACCGCAAGGATGCTGAGATCGATTAATAGACTTTAGTCAGTTTAGACACCATGTTGAATTTAACACGGATGAAAACGAGGCTGTCAGGGATAGACTTCCATTCTTTACAGTGGCATGTGCTGTTTAAAGGTCCTAAATGCAACTTTTAAAACTCTTTTATTGATTATTTGTCTACTTTATTTTTATTTATTTATTTTTCAGAAAGATGTTTTTTCAGCTGAGCAATTGTTGTTAGCACAATCCATTGAACACATTGTACTTCTGTCTCTCGTAGTCTAATTAAATATGGCACTACCCATGGTCTATAGACTATCAGACACAGTATTTGCACACCTAAACAAACCTGCTCATCCAAAGCAACAATTGTAGGGACTGAGCAAGGCTAGCGAACAATGTTTTTAGGATTTGATTTTGCATCTTTGTTTTATGTGCTTGGATCAGTGTGGCAGGCTCTTCTCTTGGACTGCCACTACCCTCGATGTAAAGAACTGCGTTACTGCCCTCTAGCGATCATTTATATACATTGCCTGTGGAAATCAACAACTGGTCAAGATTTGGAGAAGGTTAAATTGAAAACAGTTAACTTTGAGCAATGCAATGGAGGAAAATAGGATACTTTAGAGGGTTGTCATTTGTTCTGTTGTGTTTTTGGATTCATATTTGTTACTGAGTAAGCCTAAACTTAATTTTAAAACATTTCCATTTGTATTTAAGAAATTGCTTAAATGCGTTTGTACTTTTTTTAATACATCACACAGTAAACATATAGAAAAGACAGAACAGATAGAACCTCTACAGGAATAAAATTACATCAAATCTGCATGTAAAGTTTCACAAACAAAATTAAATAAGAATAAATAAATATTAAAATATAAATAAATCTAAAAGACAAAAAGATAACATTATAAAGATATACAGAGGAAAACCTTATGCATCAGTGGTATTACCAAAAAAAAAAAAAAAAAAATTTCAAGAGTCTGTCACTTTTCTTGTTTTTAACCTAAGAGATTTAAGAAATGCATCAACTTTAGAAATGTGAAAAATTAGTCTGCGAATTAGAGAATGTTTTTTAAAACTCGAACTTTTTTAAATGTGTTTGTACTTAAATGAACTTCACCTGTGCAGTGGCTTCACACATAGCCACACATTCAGGTAGCATTTAAAATAATATTAAAAATAGCATTTAAAATGTTACTGTAAAAAGCTACTAGAAGACAATTGTATTCTAAAATGTAGAAGGCAGCCTAAAATATAAAAATTGTGTAATAAGACAGCTTAACAATATTCTTTGCTGCTTTTTTGTTATTCTGACAAAATATATAGCTATTCACTTTTACTGGAAAACTTGAAAAACTCTGTCTATAATAGAAGTTTGCTTGCATTCTTCAAAATATCTTAATTTGTGTTCTGCAGAAAAATGAAAGTCATACAGGTTTGAAACAACATGGTGAGTAAATGATGACAATTTTTTGGGTGAACTATCACTTTACGCATTGGATATTCAGCTTCTCTCTGTTTAAAGCTATAAATATTTAATGCCAATATAACTGCCAGACGTACATGTATTTTTTTTTTTTTTTTTGGTAGAGAGGTTATTATTATGGCAAAGCGTTTTACCTTGTTGACTGCAATACATGAATGAATGAAACTGGGACAGCAATATCACTGCTATGTTAAAATCAGCCACCAGGAGGCAGATTCACCAAAACTTTAGGACAGAAAAGAGTCTAGATTAGAAATGCGCTTTAATTTCACAGGCAAAATAACAAATCTTATACATTAGCAATATTGTAAAATAAAATGATATAAATGATTACAAAAAATGAAGTGCTATGGGAAAAGTGTATGAGGTCTCCATCTTCTGAACAGGGAATGTTTTTTTGGAAGACACTCACTTGTCCAAGAGACTATAAACTCCACATCCAGTGGCATTCATGAACTCAGCTGCCGGATGGTCTGTGAAATCATACGGGAGGAACCAGCTGCAAAAGCCCTCTTTAATTATGATTAATGTAGTGACAAAGCCTTTTTGAAATATGAGCATATGAACATGTTTCAATGTGAGCGAGTAGTCAAAACTATTCTGAGGCATCCAAAGGAGAGCAGGTCATCTGACTCCCATCGGGAGCAATCATGTTACTGTCAGCCCGACTAATCCACTGCCAAAGCTGTGAACATGAGTTTATAAAGAAAACTGTTATTCCCCGAGACATGCAAGACAAATGATGTGATGACAAAACCCACAGATCGAAATCGCCGTAATGATTTCTTCTTCTGTTCTTCATGCAATATTAAAGATTATCCGATTTTACAATCCTCACATGTTGTTTTGTTTTGAAACTTCAACTTTGTTCTTTTTATTTGAATTTATTTCAGTACCGGCATAAATTAACAGTGTGCACCTAACTTTCAGAGATTAAATACACAATAGGCTAATTTATGGCTTTTTAAAGACACATGCAGTATTTGAAGTCGACCAAAAAAGTTAATCAAAGTTGTCCTAAGACAAGAACAGGTACAGTTTTGGTTTCAGGACAACTTTGATGAAAGGTTTTGATCCACATAGTTTGATTTAGGCTAGTTAAACATTTAAATCGTTTCAATAATAAATAATGACTATACCCACATAAACTAAATTAGCTTTTCTTAATTATACTTTACAAGTTATAATTTAATTTAACCACATGATCAACTATGTCGTAAAAATTGCCAGATAAAGCCACGAATAAACACATTAGAACTAAATAAAACTGACCTTTATTTTTTATAAAAGAACGTAAATGTTATCGGACATAATAACAAGTAGCAAGCAAAAAAGTATATTTAGAAAAGCGTATTCTTTGGTACAAAATAAAGATAAACAACTTCTTAATCGGTGTATAAAATATAAAATTATACGTAATTGTACACATAATAAAATGAGTAATGTTACATAATGAAATTAAATTTTACATAATGCAAAAAAATGTTTAAAAATAAACGTCACAAGACGTAAAGAAAACATTTGTGAATATAAAAAGTCTTGACATTTAGTTGAAGCAAGTGCCTACCAACGTGTGAAATGAAGTGTTAAAAACGTGTTAGATTAAATATAAGACCATTAAAAATCCCCAGCCAGGTCTCTTTCAGGAGGTGTTAAATTTGGAAGTGACTGACAGGGATGAAGAGGTGTGTGGTTTCATCACTGCAGCAGACTCATTTAGATAACACCCATCATTTCCTAAACAGGTCGGCCTACAGGAAGTTTTCAAGAACGTTATCCAACTCTTTATCTGCTCCAAATGCGCTGTTGAAAGGCAAACCTGCAGATGCAGTTGCTTTGTGGGAGTTTGCGCCTCTTCTTCTCTCGACCATGTAGTCTGTCATAATATTTATATCAGAAATGCATCGAACAAGACGGATTATTCGAAAATCGCAGTGAACTCCCAGAAACATTTGCACGTTTTCACCTCCATTCTTCATGAGGACTGTCACTAACTGCAGTGGAGGAGATGCTTCATAAATCACTGTGATATAAAGCAGTTTCCATAAGCTGCGGAGTCAGTTTACTTTATTTCACCAATTATTGCAGCGAGTGTTGATTCGCTCATAGAGAAAAGTGCTCGCGTTCATTTATCAGGAACGCCTGTCTGAGACTCAGACGCACTGATTTTCTCCAAAACTATAAACATGAAGCTCTAGTGCAGACACGGGCACCATTTACTCTGCAGCATTAACCATTAGAGATCAAATAAACGATAATACTGTCTGTCTCCTCCGCACAAGCACAAACGATGACTAATATCCAGAGGAACGGCACCACTGTCCACTGCTGCTGCCAAAAAATTCTGGATTACACTTTAGTGTTCATGTTGCAGCGTAATTACATTTTTAATGAATGTTACGGTTACACTTTATTTTAAGGTGTCCTTGTTAGAGTAATTATACATTTGAGTACTGAGTATTATGAATTAACTACACACTTACTGTATGGTTATAGGGTTTGTTTTAGGGTTACTTGCATGTAATTATGCATAATTAATTGTTATTATAGTACATGTAACGTGTAACAAGTACACCTTAAAATAAAGGCTCGGTTTCACAGGCAGAGCTTAGACTAAGCCAGGATTAGGCCATACATTTAAGTAATTTTTTATAAACGTGCTTAGAAAAAACATTACTGGTGTGCTTTTTGAGACGAAACAAAGGCACTGATATATTTTAAGATCAGTCAGTGCAAGTTTCTTTCAGTTGAAACAGCTCAGATTTGCATTTTAGTTTACACTCTAAAAAAAAATGCAAATGTGGACAGAACCAGCAATTGGGTTGTTTTGACCCAGTAGTTGGGTTAAATGTTTTACCCACCCTTCTGGATAGTAACCCAACCGCTGGGTCAAAACAACCCAATCGCTGGTTCTGTCCACATTTAACCCAGCATTTTCTTAGAGTGTAGGACTAGGCTTAAGTTTTGTCTGTGAAACCGGGGGAAAGTGTTACCAATATTACAAATGAACTACTTAATATGTAATTGCTTGAAGAAGCTTGTAATTAGTTTATTATTATTATTATTATTATTATTATTATTATTATTATATTTACAAATCCTGAATTACAGTATGAATTACAGAAACTGATGTGTAACGTGGTAGTGTAACGTGTTACCGAAAGATCACAGATGTCCGAATCTATTTGATTAAATAAAAATAAAAGAAATACAGATTAATTACAATTGGAAATAAACTCTTTTAATTAAAACTAATTAAATTAAATTAAAATGAAATAAACTAGTAGCCTTTCTGTATTGCCAAATATTGTCTACTGTATGTCTGTTGTCTAAAGGAATATTTATTTATTGCTTGCTTGCTTGCGTTTTCTCTCTCTCTCTCTCTCTCTCTCTCTCTCTCTCTCTCTCTCTCTCTCTATCTATATATAATTACTTTAAACAAAATAAAAAAACTGTTATCTGTAACTGGCATAGCATGTTACCAAACTATCAGTCACATATGTCTATAAGTCTGTACAGGTGTTCTTGTAATATCCATAATTCCTGCCACAGGTCTATATTTTATATGAATTGCCATGTGTTGCTCCTCTGCTGCGGCTGTTCGGCGTGGGTGGGTTTCTGGTTTGTTGTCATCTGTTATCACTTCTTGATAACAAACCCAGTGGCACCAGAATCTTTCAGTGGTAGACAGTTGGGTTTGTCATTGCAGGTTTCAGGTTCCAGCAATGGCAGTCTGATCGCTTGGAGAAAACTCTTCTCTGGGCTGTATAGTTTCCTCTGGATTAAGCAATTAAGAGAAAAACAAACAAACTGAGTGCGCACTTTTGCGCTCCGTGCCAGTTCCAGCCAAAAGGGACATTTGCAGCCTCATATGTACAATTAAAAGAGATTATCTAAATCCAGCTCTCTCAGAGCTGACAGACTTCACTTGATAACAAGCGTTGACTTGAACTGCAGCATTGCAACTAATAAAAACAGGCAACACCACACGAACCTTAAGAAAAAAAATACAAGAATAATATGGATAACAGCAATGTTTGTTGGTGTTAGTAAAATTGCTATAATAGGTGGATATTTTATCTTATGCATGGACTTGTATGGAGTTCTCACAAGTTATTTTAATATTATGCGTGATTAGAACCAATGGCAAACTCTGAAATGTTGTGCGCGCTTCTGACCCCGCCCCTCTGCCTCATTACAGCATGCAGTCACTCCTTACACCCCGAAAGTGTGTTATGAGGGCTCTGTTAGAAACATGAACGTGGGTTTATACTCCTAACACAAAAGTTTAACCCTATTCATTAAACGACTCCGCACCCCTGATGCCAACCGGATCGCCCAAGGGGACCACCGTTCCATGGCAATGTTCTCCAGCCAGATGACTTCCACTCCTTTCTCAGTGCGGGACATATTGAACCTGGAGCAGAATCAGGAGGACTTGGTCTCTCTGGACATGTCTCAGCGGCTGGACAGTGCCCTTATTCCGACCTCATCCTGCATGCTGGCCACTTTCAAACAAGAGCAGTTCATGGAAATGCCATCCGGAGCCTCACTCTTCAGCGAAGACCTTCAGGACGACAAAGGCAACAAAAACAGCTCTCTGAACTTCGGTGCCGCTGCCTTTTATGGGAAGAATTTCCTAGAAATGGACTATGTTAAAGAAGGAAAGACGGATGACACGTTTGAAGACAAAGAGAAAAAAGGTGAGCATTCACAAGAGTCGGGCATTTATTGGAAACTAAAGAGAGATGCGTTTCATAATTGGTTAAATTCTCAGCAAACTTGGATGAAAAATGTACAATTCATAACATTTTAAACAAACACACGTGTTTAGATTGATTATAACACTAATTGGGCTACCATAAATCAAATAGGACACATTTTAGTTATTTTTATTCCGCGTTTTATAAAACTGTCGTTTTTTCGCCCGTTCATGATTCAAATCACTATGTGCACTTAAAAATAAAGATTTTATTTTATTTTTTTAAATTGTCATCTTTGGTTCCATAGAGGAACTTTAACATCCACCGATCCTTTTATAGTGGAAAAAGTTTCTTCAGAATAAAATGAACTGTTCACAAAAAGTTCTTTAGGGAATTTAAAATAGTTCTTTTATGTCATCATTGCGGAAACTCCATTTGGAACCTTTAATTTAAGTGCATAAAATTAAACTCGCTAAAATTGAAATTGATTTACATTTAAATTTTAAATTACGATTTAAGTTTTTAAATTAAAATCCAAGAGGTTCAAACGTTACAACCTGCAGTGAAAAGGTCACGTATTAGTCCATATCAATAAATGTAGAAATGTAGTTGTTTAATTTCTGAATGGATTAAAAAAGCGTTATTATACTGACGATTCGTGTCCTACTAAATTCTATCAAATAAATAAATAATCCATTTTTCAGACATCAGCTGTTCTCAGGAAGATCCAAGTGAAGATGTGAAGCTGGATGATGCGGATCGACCCAAACAGCGGAAAAGGAGGAAGCCTCGTGTTCTGTTCTCTCAAGCGCAGGTGTATGAGCTGGAGCGACGCTTCAAACAGCAGAAATACCTCTCCGCACCTGAGAGAGATCATCTAGCCAGCGTGCTCAAACTCACCTCCACACAGGTCAAGATCTGGTTCCAGAACAGACGCTACAAGTGCAAGAGGCAGCGTCAGGACCAGACCCTGGAGATGGTGGGCATCGCTCCTCCGAGACGCATCTCGGTGCCGGTTTTGGTTCGGGATGGAAAACCGTGCCTGGGCGAAACTTCCACATACAACACCTCATACAATATGGGGATCAATCACTTCACCTACAACAGCTACCCTGCCTTTAGTAATTTCCCGAGTCCGGGCAACACGAACTACTCATGCAATTATCCATCGAGCATGTCTACAATCCAGCCCTCACAGTCCAACAGCAACTACATCAACTTTGGAGTTGGGGATCTAAATAACGTCCAGGCTTCGTTTCAGTCCAGCAGCGGGGTTCCCTCACTACATGGCATCCGAGCTTGGTGAAAAAAAGAACTTGAATTGCATGCATCATTTCTGTGGACTTTTACATTCAAATGACATTTTAATAATTGATGATAAGGCTATATTTGAATAGACAGAATCTGGGCCGGAATTTTTAAGCTTTAATATCTTTCCGTATACGCATCGTTTTCTTTAAAAACCTGTCTGAATAATTTGCTTGCACTTGAGTTCAATTATGAGAGATAAACCGCATGTGAAATAGGTAGATTATTTATAATTTTCACCAGATGTATTATGAGGCCTTTATAGCCTATAAAACTCGGGCGAAGTTGTCTTTCTTTTTCTTTTTCTTTTTCTTTCTTTCATTTCAAGGTCAGTCCCATGTAACCAATAAAAGGGCATCAATGCAATATTATTATTAAGAGGCAAATTTCTTTGTGTATAGCCAGAAAGTACCGCACGAATACGGCCCGAGTTAAGGTTTTGTTATTAATTTGTTTGTGTATGTCTGATATGTAACTTTTTGAAGGAAAAAATAAAGGCTTTTCAAGAATTTATGCAATTATTTCTTGGTTTGTGTAGCGTCGCAATTAAAATATTAGCATCACAACAACAAAACTAATAACAATTAATAGCGCGTAATAATACATTCATAAATTCGTATTTACGAATTGCATTCCTAAAATTGAATCACTTTCATAAAATAAAACATTTTCAAAATCACACAATAATAATGATTATTATATTATTATTATTATTATTATTATTAGGCTATTATTATTTGCTGAACCGAACTTTTTTTTTTAAAACCAATTCCTATTCTTTTTCTTAATATAGGTCTAGTTTAAAAATTGTATGGCTTTATCTATATTATCCATTAAACCAAAGTTTACAAAATAAAAAAAGGTTTATTTTATAATTTACAAGTTAAAAGTTTATGCTTGGTAAACACGATTAGTTTAATCATTCTCAGCAGGGTCACTGTTTTCACCAAATCAAATAAAAAATAATAATAATAATAATAATAATACTTAATATAAGGATGTTTCAGCGAGGATTTGAAACGACGTGAATACTTGCGCAGTAAATGCAGTCTTCTAGAAATCCCAAACTGCAAATACTGCAGAGGACATTCTTCAGTTTGGTGTATCATGTGATTTGATTTGACAGGTCTTCAGAGTAAAACGCTTTGACCCGATTAGCGAGATTCAATTGAGAAGTCGCTCCGATTGCATGCAGTTCACCGCTGTCTGAGATTGATGTTCAAACTAAACTCTTTAATATAGCAAATCCACCCTCAAAATGCTTTTAATCAATTGCAACAGATACCCAAACCTACACATTTTTATTGTTATTACTTTGGTATGCTATTCTTGCACAGGTTAATGTCACACTTGATTGACAACACAAAAGTGCTCTGCTTAGTGCACAGAATGGCACAATTTGCTTGACATAGAGAGGTAAGGGTGCATGGCTGCGCATGTAAAGATTTGATGGAGGAGGGAAGGAGATCCACATTTGCTGCCACTTAAAATGAGTAATAGATTGTCCTTGGGCATCTCTCTGGACTCTCCACACATATCAGTAAACACAATTCCCCCTCTCCACCACATCTACCTCCAACTGAGCCAGCGTCTACTTACAGCTGAAATATATATATTACAATAGCAAGCTTACTGTGGAAATGATTGTCATTTCAAGTCAAATATGGGGCCACCGAGAGGTAAAGAGAAAGGTCACACAGTTACCATAGTGGCCCACTCTTCAGAGGCGTTGAAAAGAACAAGTCAGATAACATGGACGCACATCTCTAAAAATAACAGACCTTGTCCTCCAGCCACAATGGAAGGAGAATGAGAGAGAGAGAGCGAGAAAGAGACCAGGGATGGAATAATCAGCTTTTCCGGGTCTTATCGGAGGAAAGACAGGGTCGCATGCCTCTTTATCAGCGGAGCTCTGATTATGGCCATAGCTTTTCTGAGCTTTTCCCCCCTGCGATACTCTGGTTCTGTCCTGCTCTGCATAACAGCTGCTGCTTCATCGCTGCCCGGGATGTGAGTTTAACTCACCTAAATTGCCTGTCATACTGTAGGTGTCCATGTGACAGCCTCCAGCGTCTAGCATGGGTTCAGCTGGAGGCATGAAACTGAAAAACTGAGGGCTGATGGTTCAACACTGATGGTTGAACCGTGAAGGCTTATCCTAAAAAGTACATTATATGTAGTTTTCATAAAAACAAACCTTAAATTAGATTCACTGTATGTAATAGAAATGAAAAACAAACTGATACACTATATTGCCAAAAGTATTGGGCCCCTTCTAATGAACAGGTTTGACTACTTTAAGATTTGTACTCGTAGAAATTACTAATGTTAAAGCATATAATGATATTCTTGGGAATTGTGTGCTTCTAATATTATAGCAACAGTTTGGACAGGACCCTTTTCTATTCTAACACGACAATGCCTCTGTGTATAAGGCAAGGTTCAAAAAGAAAATGATTGAGTCAGTGTGGAAGAATTTGACTGGTCTGCAGAAAACCAAGTCCTAATCCCAGTTGAACACTGGCTCTGGTGTGACTGTAAATGCAGACCTTGAGCCAAAAACTCATCACCAAACACCAGTGACTTGTAAATATGGGTTCAGTCATTTTAGACACTTCCAAAACTGTTGCAACAGAGATGGAAATGCAATTTTTAAATACATGAATTATGTTCCCATCGTTGTTGCCACAGATTTGGAAGCGCATTTTTCTGTTCTAAAGAAGGGGGTGTCCCAATACTTTTGTCTATATAGTGTATGTACAAGTCATTGGTGTTTGGTGATAAGTTTTTGGCTCAAAGTCTGCATTTACAGTCACACCAGAGCCAGTGTTCAACTGGGATTAGGACTTGGTTTTATGCAGACCAGTCAAGTTCTTCCACACTGACTCAATCAATCATTTTCTTTTTGAACCTTGCCTTATACACAGAGGCATTGTCATGTTAGAATAGAAAAGGGTCCTGTCCAAACTGTTTCTATAATATTAGAAGCACACAATTTCCTAGAATATCATTATATGCTTAAACATTAAGATTTGTACTCATAGAAATTACTAAAGTAGTCAAACCTGTTCATTAGAAGGGGGCGACCCAATACTTTTGTTAATATAGTGTATAATGCAGAAAACAGGTAAAAAACAGGTTTCCAGCACAACTTCAGCACTGATAATAATATTAATAAATGTTTCAAATCGGCATATTAGAATGATTTCTGAAAGATCATGTGACACTGAAGACTGGAGTAATGATGCTGAAAATTCAGGTTTGCCACCACGTAATATAATAAATTACATTTTAACATATATTCAAACAGAAAACAGTTATTTATAATATTTTTACTGAATTTTTGATCAAATAAATGCAGAAGAGACTTAATTTTTCTCCTAAGAATATAACTTTTTAACAGCAGTGTACATAGAAAATTTTGCACAAAATGAATGGATATTCATATAATCATAAACTATTTTGACTGTGTATGAATATTTTACTTTCAAGCTTTCCAATGTATAACAACTTTGATATACAAGACTCAATCAGATTTTTTTAAAGCTACATCACTAATTAAAAACCCATGATACGACATTTGTAATTCCATGTTTTTCACGAGAAATAATCATCAGCTTACACTGTAAAACATTTTAAAATTTAGTTATTTTATTGGTAATTCACTTCTTTTGTAAGATTTTTGCTGTAACAATTTCTCTTTATAATCGTACTCTTAATAATAACATCAGCGTCAATATATGAAGCATTATAGTTAAGGGCAAAAAGTGTTATGGTATAAAAATAACTTATGATAACACAAATTAGTTGCTGCTTTAATAGTTAGGTCAGTCAACAGTAACACATCTCATGCCTTTGTCATATATATTTTCATGACATGATCAACAGTTTCACAAGGAAAGCAAATATTTTTGACGGCCTGTAAGTGCGTTTCTCTTCTTGCATCATATTCATTGCTCATATTTTGGTCTGTATTTAAAAGAAAGGAAAAAGTCTTTTCTTCAGGATGTACAAGACTGTAGCCAGGAAGAGCGCGAGAGCGAGGAAAATAAGCAGCTTGTCTGTCAGTTCCCGTCGATTGTATTTAATGATGAGCTTTCTGCCCAGCTGTATGGTTCCTGTCATGGCTTTAAACTCTTCATGGGTTTCCAACACGGTCCTGGAAGACGTCGCTAAAGGAGTTGAACGAATGATAAAACATTAGTTTCCCAGCATGCAGACATGGATAAAATGGAAAAAAAAAATACTTGGCCACCTAATGTGCTCATGGTCTCCTCGCTCTGCTGAACCTGCTGTGCCATCATCCGGCTGATGCTCATCAGACTCTCTGTTATGCCACTAGAGGTCTGAGCGAGGCTTTCTTTGGTCATCTTTCTGATCAGACGGACAGAGAATTAAATCAGGCCATCAGAAGTGGCAGGAAACATCATTCAGTGAAGAAATGTTTCTTTCAAACTCACCTGTGTCTTATCGACATATCCTCTGAATTTAATAAATCCTCCTTCTCCAGCTTATCAATGGACAGTTTACAGGCGAGATTCGCCTTTCTCCAAGCCGTCTGATTACTGCAAGAAGAACACTCTTCCTTTGAGACCAAATACACTCCTCCTTCCACTTAAATGAACTGAGCATTAGTCTATCAAATGCATTAAAACTGAGAAGAACACAACTGAAGTGCATGACTTCACCATTACCTAAGCATCTGTTTCCGATGTCCTTCTACTTTGTTCAGTAGGGTCAGCTTGTCAGACTCTTTGTCCTGTTCTTTTCCCATTTGCTCCAGATCCTGTTTAAAAAATGTCACTATAATTGTCTTTAGAGTTTGCTTAATAGTGTACACGTCGTTCCTCACCTGAATCCGTTGTCTAAGATTGTTGAATTTTTCTTTCACTTGAAAATGTAAATCTGTGAGTTTGCTTTGTGGTCCTGTGCATTCACTGACATCCTGCAATGTTTGAAAACATTATATGGATCAATATAAAGACAGTTACAGGAGAAGAATATTTAGCTTATATTTTGCAAAACACTTAAAAATGATAATTTAACATGGGACTAATAGACTATTGCAAATATTATATTTTAAGTCAATACAACAATAAAATGCTTGATTTACCATAATAACATTAAAACTCCTTTCGTCACTTATCAGCTTTTTATGGTCCTTGAAATGTATTCATTTCATCAGCATTTCTAATTTTTATTTTTTTATTTTTAAAATGCTGTCCCTAAAACAACACTAATATGACAACTATCGTAATGTTTTATAAATGATTTTATAAATATGAACAACAAAACATTCATACCTGAACGAGAGCTTTTATTTCTAAATCATACTTGATGATTTCTTGTTCACATATTCGGACGTGTACATCAGCAGAGGATGCCATCGCTGCGGTCTGAAGCTGGTGACTTCCGGACGCACTCACTAACGTTACCAATTTCAAAATAAAAGACGTCACACTCCTTATGCTCTCAGTGCCTGTTTAGTTATCGTCTGAGGACTAAATGTGTATGTTAACCTAAAAAACTGATGGTATCATTAATTCTATTTTATTTTATTTTGAATTATTTTATTTTATTTTATTTTATTTTACATTTTTTATATCTTATTTTATTTTATTAATTTTACTTTTTCTTTTTTGTGTGTGTATGTATGGTCGACCGTCACTGATCTATATATACTGACTGTATTGAATATGCAAGATTTTTTTTTTTCTTTCTTTCTTTTCTTTCTTTTTTTTTTTTTACTTTGATATTTTTGTTTATTTTCATTACACATCACATGCCGCTTTTCTGACACTCTTCTTTCATTGCTAACTTGGGGAGGGGGGCAACAATGTAATAATTATTTTCGTTTTTCTTTTCTCTTTTTACATGTTTTCATTTATTTATAAGAGTAAGGGTAAAAAATAAAACACTTTGAAGAGTAATAAAATGATTAAAGTATGATCCAATGTTTCTAAGACCAATTTTAGGTTGACAAAACAGCTATTCTGTCAATTCAGATACGATAACAAGTGTGCCTGCTGCTGAAAGAATAGACAAGAATCCGAGAATTCAACTGAAATAGGCAACCAAGAATTACGAGGCGACTTTTCTTGTTGTTTAGCGCCCTCTACTGTTGGAAATTGAGCAAAGATGAACTGTAGAAAGGATGTAATCTGCACATTGGACATACACTATATTGCCAAAAGTATTGGGTCAACCCCTTCTAATGAACAGGTTTGACTACTTTAGTCATTTCTATGAGTACAAATCTTAATGTTTAAGCATATAATGATATTCTAAGGAATTGTGTGCTTCTAATATTATAGCAACAGTTTGGACAGGACCCTTTTCTATTCTAACATGACAATGCCTCTGTGTATAAGACAAGGTTCAGAAAGAAAATGATTGATTGAGTCAGTGTGGAAGAACTTGACTGGTCTGCATAAAACCAAGCCCTAATCCCAGTTGAACACTGGCTCTGGTGTGACTGTAAATGCAGACCTTGAGCCAAAAACTCATCACCAACACCAATGATTTGTACATACACTATATAGACAAAAGTATTGGCACCCCCTTCTTTAGAACAGAAAAATGCACTTCCAAATCTGTGGCAACAACGATGGGAACATAATTCATTTATTTAAATTTTGTATTTCCATCTCTGCTGAAACTGTTTTGGAAGTGTATAAATTGCCTGTACCAATATTTACAAGTCTGTGGTGTTTGGTGATGTTTTTTTGGCTCAAGGTCTGCATTTACAGTCACACCAGAGGTGTTCAACTGGGATTAGGACTTGGTTTTATGCAGACAAGTCAAGTTCTTCCACACTGACTGAATCAATAATTTCCTTTTTGAACCTTGCCTTATACACAGAGGCATTGTCAGAATAGAATAGAATAGAATAGAATAGAAAAGAAAAGGGTTCTGTCCAAACTGTTGCTATAATATTAGAAGCACACAGTTTCCTAGAATATCATTATATGCTTTAACATTAAGATTTGTACTCATAGAAATTACTAAAGTAGTCAAACCTGTTCATTAGAAGGGGGCGACCCAATACTTTTGGCAATATAGTGTGGCTCCATCAGTTTTAATGATCGGGACAGTTAACAGATTAACGTGTGAGATTCACATTCAGCCAGAATTCATAATATTTAAAAAAGGGTTTGCATGCCATTGGTCAAAATATGAATGAGATGAAAGGTGGGATCTGGCGTTTGTTTTGGGAGTGAGGAGTGTCAGCAGTTGTCCAGCTTCAGAGTTTGTTTGATTGTTGAGCTCTCTGAGTGTTTGCGTTACAGGTGCGCTGGAGACAACAGATCTGAGATGATCCAACATCTCTACAGCAGGTGAGCTTTTATGCATTTTATACATTACAAAAAACCTGTTAGCTATATAAAACCCCTGAAATTTAGAAATGGTTTGCTTCATTTTGTTTTAGATGAAATAAAAACTGTAATTTTACAAGTTGTTCATGAAAGTAAATAGTCCTTCTAGACAAAATGTGATTTAGATACTGGAAATAACACAAATATGACGTTAAAATTGGACTTGACTTGACATTTATTTACTTTAATTGTTTTAAGGTTAATATCATGTACTTGAAAAAACGTTGCATTTTTGGGATAAGCTTTCGTGTTTTAAAATGCGGTTCATCAGCTTGATTAGCAACCTCTTTGCCCTGAAATATAGAGGGTAGTTACATCAGTTAATTATGGACATTTTACACAATACAGTCCTGGGGCATATTGTCACAATATAACCTGCCATTAAACAGCTTATTATGTAAGTTTAAGCAAAATTTCAACAGTAAAACAGTTTTGAAACACATTCATGAAACACATTCATGTTAATTCATGAAACAGCACAAACGTGGAGGGAAAAAAATCAAACCATTGTTTTGGCCAACAAATAATTTGTGTAGGCCTAATAATTAACATTATAACATTAAATAAAAATGTGTGACGACTTGCCCCAGCTTGGCGTCATCAAAAAATACTGTATATAATACATCTCAACCAGTTAAAATATGCCTTCATTATATAACTGACTCATTTGATATAATTATACAGTATTTTTTTTTATCTCAGAGGGGGAAAATAATCAAATAATTACTTTTTTCTTAGTTTAAAACATGCAAAATAATCAATAAAAATCCTTTGGAGTTTTGACTCAAAACCTTATACTGAGATACTGATTACAGATAATCTGGATTACATAATCAGATTCCAAAAGTGTTGTAATTAGGTTATATTACATATTAAAATCCTCATAATCAAAATACAGTTACTTTTTTATTGATCACACGATTACATATTATTCACACATTGGCTGTAAATGATTTATAGTTTATTAATTCTCCTTAATTCCTCCTTTTTCTCTTTTAAAATTTCATTTCTAAAAAAAACTCTACTGTGAGTCATATCGTTTAGCTTTGAATATTCGCAATATAGAATGGCCATGTAAATATCATGTAAATTAATTTGTGTTTGAGAAAAAGAACCTCTCAGTCAATTATACCATTTTAATAATTTAACAACACATCCACATGTTCACAGTTCTCTGATGTCGGTTATTGGTTATTAACATGCAGGTAAACAAATCAAATATTTAGGATGTATAAACATAATTTAATTTATTGATCTTTAATGCATTTCAGGATGTTGTTAACAAAAAATGGAATATATTTTATTTCTCTTTGCTTTTTGTAATAATAATAATTCCATTAAAATCTATAAAAGTTAGGTTAAAAGTAATCTAAAAGTAGCAGTCATAAAATGAGTAATCTTTAGATTTAGTTTTTATAATGTAATAGTAATCAGTAACCGACTACAATTTGTAAGTAATCTATGCAGCACATGGTCTTCCCCAGCAGCAAAGATGTGGTATAATATTCATTTTACCTTCTAATCAAATGGCAATGACCAACCATTTTGTCCTTGACCCTTTCTTGACACTGTGTGTTCCTTTGTTGAAATCATTAGAGGTGCTTAGAGGGACTTACATTTGTTTACCCATGAACTGGACTGAAATGTGTGTGGGACCAAAATAAGATCGCAATAAGCTTTAAAAAATGTGACCCTGGAGCACAAAACCAGTCTTAAGTCGCTGGGGTAGATTTGTAGCAATAGCCAAAAATACATTGTATGGGTCAAAATTGTCGATTTTTCTTTTATGCCAAAAATCATTAGGATATTAAGTAAAGATCATGTTCCATCAAAATATTTTGTAAATTTCCTACTGTAAATATATTCAAACTTAATTTTTGATTAGTAATATGCCTTGCTAAGAACTTCATTTGGACAACTTTAAAGGTGATTTTCTCAATTTTTTTGCACCCTCAGATTCCAGATTTTCAAATAGTTGTATCTCAGCCAAATGTTGTCCTATCCTAACAAACCATACATCAATGGAAAGCTTATTTATTCAGCTTTCAGATGGTGTATAAATCTCCATTTCGGAAAATTGACCCTTAAGACTGGTTTTGTGGTCCAGGGTCACAAATGAGCAATTAATGTCAATTGTATTATTTTATTACAATGAGACTAATTATATTCTCGCAATGGCTTTGAAAAAACGTAAAATAGATCAAGGCTTCAGAAGAGACTAGAATGAGCTATCTAATCTTTAATTACATTATTAAAGATTTTCAAATAAATGTGAACGCTGTCATTCTAGTACAGATAAATGAGAATTGTATTTGATGACATTAGTGGTCTGCACTGACCCATTTTCCACACTTGCTTCATTGATCTCCATGTTCTTCATTGCTGAGGGTGGAGTGAGCTCCTCATTTAGTGAGTGATGATTTTTCATACAGAGGAACCTGTCTAACGGGATTAACTACGGCATTCGGAAGAAGGATCTGCATCCGTGGACCAGAAAGTGCTGTTTGTCAAGTACTTAAAGTCTTTTTTGTATAGCAGAAGTGACATTGGTAACTATTTTAATAGTGTACTGTAGTAACCCCAGAAGCCATACTCTTAATGCCACTGTCTTTGACATTCATTCACTTGACTGCTAATTTAAACAGACTGACTCCTGTGAGGTTACATCTTATTGTCCTGTAAAAACATCTACGATTATATAACAACCAATTTACTCTGGCATTTAACAGATGCTTTAATACACAGTGTCTGTACAGTGTTTGCGACATACAGTGTTATGCCTTGAGTTGCTACAGCACAAGTAAATTAAATATACGTGAAGGGTTGATTTCAGGATGACGATGTTGACTTTGCAGCGCTGGCTATAGCATGCGTTTCAGGCTGGCCATCAATAAACAGGCTAACATGAACAAATAATCCCTGACTTTTGTACTAGTCAAAAGTTTACTGTTCTTATTAAAGGTCATGGCGGATGTATTTTATTTTTATTTTATTGTTGCAGTCATCATGACCAATCAAATTTTGGTGGAGACTACTTAACATTTTATATAGTTTCAGTTTTTACAGTCATCATCACAAGGTAAAAAGTCACAGTGTTTTAGTTTTTAAACAGTGTAAACAAATATCAAGAAGATAAAGGCTTTGGATAATTAAAACAATAATGATCTCATGCTTATTTTTTTTCATTAATTTTTAATTTTTTAATTTTAATTTTTTTCATTAATTTTTAATTTTTAATTAATTTCTTATTTTTTCATTAATTCATTAATTTTTATTCATTAATTTATTCAGAAATACATTATAATGAATAAGATTAAAAAAAAAATCAGGGTGAAATATCTGTCTTGATGTGCAGATGTAGAAAAAAAAATAAAATAAATAAAATTAAAGAAGTAAACAACACAAGTCCCCCAGACTCTGTTTAACCATTTTATTAATCAAAAAGCATGTCTAATTACTTGAATTCATTAAACTTATACAACGTAGCAGCAATTTCTTAAAAGTTTAACAAAAATGATATTTTTAGGGCTATTTATTTTTTCTTAAATTCTGTTTTATTAGCTATTAACAAATTCTGTGTTTTTGATTTTACATTTTTCTGGATACCATTTCAATGGTTTATTTCATTTTAATAATCAAAAGCATGTCTACTTAATTCAATTAAAAATGAATTGATTAATTTGTTTACAATAATAGGGCATTGTAGAATTTCTTTCAGAAATTATGTGTTGTGTATTTTGTGTTTTTCTGGCAGTCAATCCTATTGTAAAAATTAAAACATGGAAGAAAATTGTGATTATTCATTAAAAATAGCGTTATTATTATTATTATTATTATGATTATTTGTTGTAAGATGGACATTCTACTGTCACAATTTCCATCACAATTTTTTCAAGCTAAACTGAACTTTTATTTTGAAGGGTTGCCTTGTTTCTCAACGGCTCTGGTTTCTGTGTGAAATGACAATAGTTTTTCTCAAATGAAACGGTAAAATGCTGGTGAAGTGTCTCTCAGAGCAGTTCTGCAAATGTTGTTCATGTGTTCATGACATGTACTCATATGTTGAGAAAGCAGAGGCTGAAAACATGTTAAGTAGTGTAAGTAGGCTATGTGTAGTAAACAAAAACTTCCAACTGCGCCATTCATTCAGGCAGAGCATGCAGGATTCAGATTTAAATGGTTGTTTTGCGGTTTAATATTTACAGACACTAGTCCATATAGTCCATATCGCCGTTTGATTTAAGTATACTGACCTACTTTTGATTTTATCATCCAAAATGTGACAAATTCCGTGACGCCTTATACAATAATTTACATTTTTTTATGACCTGGTTCCGCCGCGTTTTCACATCGCTGAAATCAAACTTTTTGTGACAAGAAAAGGCAAGGTTAGGTTGTAAAATATCATGTGGTACGACTTCCAAAAAATGTCATATTTATTATTTTAATAAATTATATAAATTATAAATTATATATAAATAATAAATTATTATTTTAATGTAAAAAAACCTGATTATTTCTTATTTTTCCTCTTTGTGTGTAAACTTTCAAAACACTTCTAAACTGAGAGTTTGTATGAGTTAAACATGCAGTGTATTCATAAAACCTACAGTATGCTATTTATAGTATGATATGTCTTTTTTTTTTTTGTCTACACAGAATGATCAAACATCAGGAATCCCCTAAAAGATGCAATATGAAGCATGCACTGGATTTTTAAAGCACAAAGATAATCTCCTCTATCCTGCCATCTTCAGTTCATGATGAACACCACCTCATTCACACTGAATCTCTCCAGTTTAAGCAATGGGACGGATGTGGTGGCCTCTGGTCCTGTCACCTGGAGGATGGCCATGATCACTCTCATAACTGTCCCGCTCTCCATCATCACCATCATAGGCAACGTCCTGGTCATGATCTCTTTTCGGCTCAATCCTCTCTTGAGGACAGTGAGCAACTACTTCCTCCTAAGCTTGGCTGTGGCTGATTTCATTTTAGGCGCTGTCTCCATGAACCTCTACACTACTTACATCCTGATTGGCCAGTGGACTTTAGGAAACCTAGCCTGTGATGTGTGGTTGACTGTGGATTATGTGGCAAGCAATGCCTCTGTTATGAACCTGCTGGCCATCAGCGTGGACCGCTACCTCTCTGTCATGCGACCTTTGACCTATCGGGCCACTAGGACGCCCAGAAGAGCAGCGGTGCTGATTACTTTAGCGTGGACCGTCTCTTTTGTGCTTTGGGCTCCAGCTATTTTATTCTGGCAGTATGTAGTGGGTGAACGGACTGTTCCAGAAGGAGAGTGTTCAGTCCAGTTTCTGTCTCAGCCTGTGATCACATTCGGGACCGCCATCGCTGCGTTTTACCTGCCGGTGAGCGTGATGGTGGCGTTGTACTGGCGGGTGTATCGTGAGACAGAGAAACGCTCTCAGCAGCTCGCTGGACTCATAGCTTCACAGGGAGGACGCACGGGAAACGCATCTCAGGTGGGTTTCCATTGTTTTACATTTTAGGTCTTAAAAAGGTTTGTTAGGATCAGTGGTTCCGTGAAGAACCTTTAACACCATGAAACCTACAAAACGTTCCTTATAGATTTACAATGTTCTTTACACTAGGAAAAAAAGGTTCTTTTAAAGACTGTTCATTGAAAGGTTCTTTGGGGAACCACAAATGGTTCTTCTGAAAAAAAAAAAAAAAAAAACCTTATGGGCTGCCAAAATGATTTTTTCTTAATGCAATTAATGCAGCATCCTTTTCTTTTTCATTTTTCAATTTATAGTTTATGCACATACAATTTATTGTTTGTGAAGATTGTTTTAAGTTCATTTAAATTAAAAGTTGTTATATTTCTCAAAGCCTATTAAATGTTAATAATAGCTTTAAATTATATGTTGCATGCCTATAATTAATGCCTAAAAATGAGGGGAAAATGCATTTAATAGAGTGCTGGTATCAATGATACTGGCCTTTCTTAATAATAGGCTACTTAGTAAAAAGATGCCATTAAACATATTTTAAACATACCATCTTTATTTTTTTTTTCATTAATTTGGAGATCCAATGTGAAATTATGACAACATAAAAATATTAATATTTGGAATTAATCGTGGTTAATTACAGAAAAATGTTAAAATGTTAGTTAATTTGTTTTTATCGATTGACAGCACTATACATAATATAGCCTATCTCCAAATAAAAATTAACAATAAAATTTCTTTCAACAGCTTATTAATTTTTGGTTAATTTTTAATAATTTGGTTTAGTTTAGTTAATTTTTGTTAAATTGTGGCCACTGTGTAATAATTCGCTGGCCATGATTTACCTAAAACAAGGGAACAAATGAACGGGACAAAAGTCTTAATTTGTGGACATCATATCTTGTTTTATTTCACCGCTTGTCATTTTTGAGATTCTGTACTGTGAGGAAAAACAATACTACCAAGAAGTGTAAGACTGGAACATACTGTAACAAGCTGAATATAAAGAGCTAAAGTTTTATAATGTTATCATAATGATTTTATTAAACAGGATGTAGTGCTGTACACTGAGACAAACAAATAGCTATTCACGCAAAACATCACAGAATTTTAAAATATCTACGTATTGCTAATGCTTTCTGCTGTTTTTTTCTCCTAAAATGACATCACTTCTCAGAGGATGATGTAAGAAACTGGATTTTTTTTTAGCTACCGGGGTTGCACACAAGAATGTAAAAACAACATTTATTACCATTAAAAAAAAATAAATGTTCCAAAGAAAAATTATAGTTTTGAAAAGAAATAAGTGACAAGCATTAAAAATGAAAACGAAATGAAAATCAATCACTGAAAACATTTTTGTATTAATTTATCATTCTAGAGACCTTTTATTGGACAAAAATATGCATAAAATTACAATTTTGGTCCATTTTGCTTATAGAGGAAGACTGCAAGTTTACATGGACTACAAGAAACAAACTACTTTTTTGGATTTCATGGGGTCATTAAATAAGCTTTAAGTCATTCCAGTTGAAGTAAACTAATACTTTATATTGTTGCAAGAGCAAAGATGTTTACATAAAAATTTTGTCATATAATTTATGTCTCCCAGAGATCTTGTCAGAGCAATTCTCGCAGCATTGAAGACGTCAGACCACAAACAGACCAGACCCAACACAGAAAGGCACACAGGACCATCTGTCCAGTCATCACCCACCGGACAGCAGCGTGGTGGAAGAAACGAAGGGAAAGAGACGAGATGCCCAGCTCATATACCACATACAGCCATCCACAGATGGACACAGACGACAATAACAAATACATTCCACTCATTCGGATGGATAAGACTGCGCTCAATAATCTCCACAATGACCGAAATGCCACCAAGAGGAGCTGTGAGTCAGAAAGTCAGAATTCGCTTAATTCCCCGATGGATCCCATAACCATCGAAGCCCCGGCTCGATCGCTGACCGCAGGCCAGCAGGGACGCAAAGCCCGAACCTCCTGTCTGATCAGGGAGAAGAAAGCTGCCCGGACCCTCAGTGCCATTCTCCTGGCTTTCATTGTAACATGGACACCATACAACATCATGGTCCTGGTGTCCACTTTCTGTGACGACTGCGTTCCTGAGGGCCTGTGGCAGCTGGGTTACTGGCTCTGCTATGTCAACAGCACAGTCAACCCCGTCTGCTATGCGCTCTGTAACAAGCACTTCCGGGTCACGTTCAGAGCGCTTCTGCTTTGTAAGTGGAAGGAGCATAGGAAGGGGATCAGATGGACCCCGACAGGGAATGGCTGATTATATCAAGACGTTGGGTTTTCTCTTCATGATATTAGTGATTCAACACTGGTTGACAAATGCTGATCTTTATGATGATGCCGAAGAGCATGTGGGCTTGAAAAGATGTTAAGAGATCAAAGATGTATGAAGTTCAGACCAGCTGTTTGTGAAATTGTGTCTTGGCAGGGCATGTAGCAGTTTTTACATTTAAATTGCCTTACATGACACATTCAAAATCTAAAATGTAGCATCTGGGTATGTGTTTATCAAGCAGAAGCTCTTTAACCCTCTGGTGATGTTCGGTCAAAAATGTTACGTTTTGATTTAAAATTAGGTTTAAAATCAAAATGGTATGAAACTTGGTTAAGGTGTTGGCACTTGTGTGAACACACACACACACACGCACACGTTTGTTTTACTATACTTGTGAGGACTTTCATAGACTTCTATTGTTTTTATACTGACCTAACAATATTATTGCCCTACACCAAGCCTACCCCTAAACCTACCCATCACAGAAACCTTTTTACATTTTAAGATAAACTTCATTTAGTATTTTTAATAATTCATTTCCCTTGTGAGGACTGGCCAAATGTCCTCACAAAGTCAAAAATGCCAGGTTTTACTATCCTTGTGGGGACATCTGGTCCTCACAAGTATAGCTAAACAAGCCCACACACACACACACACACAAAAATTAATAAAAAAAAAAAAAAATCATAGGCATTATTTGAAAAGGTTAACTGGTTCTGAAAAAAAGTACCTATATTGTTTGCATTGGAAATGAGTCTAGTGGAAACATTTGGTAGTGCACCCAAACAAAATCTTACTGAAAGCTCATATTTTTGTGGTATCAGCCTCAAATTTGGAACACAACTTTAGTTTTATGGCTTTTGATATTCTTGTAGGTTTAGCGTAAAACATGTTTTGGAAAATATGTATTTCATATAAAAATTTTAAATGGTCTTTTTGTATATTTTTTATAGTAATAACTTTTTTAGTGTCACTTTTTAAACTTTTTTCACTTCAGCAATAATCTGCCAAGTGTCGTCTTTAGAAAAAAACAAACAAACTTAAGTCTGTGCTCCAAAGCATTCAAGATTTACAAGTTTAAGTTCATTTTCAGGTCTATGCTCAAAAAGTGGCTAATAAATGGATCACAACTATTCCATAAATAAAATTTAATACCATAAAATCTCTAAAAATACAAAATATTAAGTAAAATTAAAATATAGCACATTAGTTTCATTGAAATAAAAATAGAGGGTTAACATACAAACTTTGTACTAGAGCTGTAGATATGAAATTAGTAGTGAAAATGATGTAAAAATGTCATGCTGCATTATATAAGCTCTTAAATTATAATTATATACATTTTAATCAAAAATCTTGATGTTAAAAGCAATGCTATTTAAAAAAAATCTCTTATCTCATGCTTATGTTACATGTCTCAGGGTCTCAGTACTATGGTAAATTTCAGTGCAGTCTTTTTTATTAATGCTGCTAGCACAGTAAACAAATACACAATTAAGATTACTTTCTCTGTTACATGTATGTTTATTATGGAAAGGCCAATATGAAAAATGTAAATAAGACAGAAAAATACAGCATTTACATTTAATACCAAATACAAACTGACGTGATATACCAAAAACAAATACAAAACGATACAGTACTCACAATAATTCAATATGGTTAGTCAACAATAATAGATATTGGTTATATCACATACAAAATTCTGCTACGAAAGATAACCCGCCTCATGAGAGTGTTTTTGTAGAATTAAAATGAGTGAAACCAGAAAATGTGGAAAAAAACCCATGATAATTAAAATAAAAATACAGCACCATCTTCTGGTTTTTGAATCTGGACCTTGGTACAATTACTTCCTGAAAGAACAACTTACAAGAAATAATTATATACGACAGAGATACACTTCTTGTACAAATGAATATTTAAATCCATAACATCCTTGAAGGATTAAACCATATGTTTGCTCTATGTAAACAAATGTATCGAGTGAGTCATAAAGACAAAAAAATATTTGGCAATGCATAAACAGGTGCTTAATCATCTGAACCATTGGCCCTAACATCAAGGAACGTGGAAATACTGCTCATAATGCATGAAGTGTATATAATCCATTTCAAACCTTTCCTTTGTGCACTCTTTCATTTCAAACACTGCTTGTGATGTGTGTAACAGTCAAAGTGAAATAAAAACCAAAAACAATAGCTACGTTAGGGCCAATGATTCCTCTTTCTACCTCTCCATCATTCTGGAAAATCTCACGACACGAGGTTTTCATGATCACTCCATCGCAGGGTTTTGGCTCTGATAAATGGAGGCCTTGTCCTTCAGAAGAGCCAGACACAGGTGGCAACTCCAGCTTCCTATAAACATGATTAAAGCCAAATATTAATCAAAGATGTGGCTTCACAAGACAAGTTTAAATGCACACACACGCGTGAGATGTGATTGCTTTTTAAAGCTTTCTGACGTTATTGCCATTGCACTGCATCACAAGACTTGAAATCTAGCACATAAGTCAGTAGTGTGGCATTCAAAACTTCATGTTAACCCTGATACTGTGTTCTGGTCATTTTGACACAGAGAGGATTTGCTTTTCCCCAAAAATGCCAGTTACTATAGAAGCCCATTTGTGCCACTGAATAAAAATAAAAAAGGTAATTGCGACGTTTTTCTTGTAATTGTAAATTCACATCTCACAATTCTGACTTTTCTCAGATTTGAGATTAACTCTCAATTGCAATTATAAAGTCCAATTCGGAGGGAAAAAAGACTATTTTCTTACAATTGCGAGTTTATACCTCAATAGTCTGCAAAAAAAGTCAGAATTGCAAGTTCATATCGCAATGGTGAGTTTATTTCTCTGAATTGTGAGTTAATGTCACGCATTAACTGAGAAGTCAGAATTGTGAGATGAAGTCACAATTACCTTTTTTTTTTTTCAGTGTGGAAACGGGCTTTCATTGGTTACTGTTATCACATTGTAAAAAAAAAAAATTTTTCTCATTATGCTCATTTATTTTACATCTGGATGTTTTACTGCTTCTTTATGGATCTCAGAGCTATAGTACTAAAATACATTTCAGCACAGTCTCTTTTTTACTATGTTGGTAGTGGTCATAAAAATATGCGGTTTGGACCACTTTTATGGTATTCTAAATGTTGATTTTTTTTAGCCATTTTCTGAGATTCATAGACTTTTCCCCATTCTTGGGAAGCAATTCCAAAAAGAATTGATTACTTGATTCCATAGCTTTGGGAATCGAGAATCAATTCCAAAGGTTGGACTCGATTCCATCAAAGGCAATAGCTTTTCCAGTTCATAGAGCTAATCATGAATTCACCTCTCGGCCTCTAATATCGACGGGAAGTCTCATTCATCTCCATGAACCTGACCTTTCCAGTGGGTTCTTTCAATGAATTGCTTCAAAAATACAAATTCAATGCTCTTTTACATTGTTGCGTAATGACATTACCACAGATAACTAGGTGTCATGGTGTCACACTGAGACGTTTAAATAAAGCCATATGAGATTATTAAATTTCATTCACTTTGTTTTGTCACAATGTCATTCAGTGATCCTGCACATCGAAAAGCTTACGACAGACTTTTTTTTCTGTAAGTTTTCTACAATACATAAAATATGGACACTGACATGGATTTGTTCTAGGTGTCTAAACTATATAAAAAGAATAACCTAATTTTATAAAGTCCATTATTTAGCTTAAAGGGTGAAACTAGCTTGTTCTGTTGGCCAAAATGGTTTTGAGCACCACCCTGTACCAAGAAGAGATAATAGATGCTGATAATAATCAATGAATACAAAGGAAGTTTAGAAGGAAGTAAGCCTTCATATCATGTAGTCACAGTGAGATTAATTGAACATGTTCTACCAATCAGAACGACAAACTGGATTTCAAACATTCTGGAATGGAACAGCCCTGAAAGGTGCAAAATTTCTTGAAAATTTCTTTCTTTTTGAATTTAATGGAAGTAAAAAAGTCAAATGAGTTGGGAACAATACAAGGCTGAGTAAATGATAAAAAAGCGTTTGCTCGTACCTTCTGGAGGGTCTGACATGGGAGGGCTGAGGCAGTACATGTGGTATCCTCTATCACAGTCATCACAGAACAGAAGCTGGTCCTGCGGAAGAGGATTTAAACACAATAACAGATAGTTTTGTGAAGTATTGGGGGTAACGCATTACAAGTAACGGGAGTTACATAATCAGATTACTTTTTTCCAAGTAACTAGTAAAGCAACGAATTGCTTTTTAATTTCCAAGAAAATTTCTGAGCTACTTTTTCAAATAGTTAATGCCAGTTGCTTTGTTTTCCCATTTATTGACTGGCAGCTCTCCTGTCCTCATGTTGAGAGAAAACAGGAGTAAGTGTAGAGGCGTTGTGTGAACATGATGTTACTGTAGATCTAGACTAAATGTGAACTTGCATTTACTCTTCTCACTTGCACAAAAACAGATTCAGTATTCCTCAAAACGCAAAATAACAGTGAAATGCAAACTCAGAATATGACGCAAACCTGCAATAATGTATTAAAGCTCATTTTATTAACCGGTGTCTTTGCTGCTGACCTTTGATGATCCAATTCAACCACACTAATAAGCAAAAAAGACTTTAGATAAACAACATTTGTTTCTTTTTTTTTTTTTTTATATAAACTTTCTTCTCCTGCGTCCTATTCTCCATGCAATCCAGAATGGCAGCACAGCTGAAAGAACTATTTGAGCGTGCAACTCTACTGTACATTATTACTGTACATATTGGTGTGAAACAGCTTTTACATTTGCCAGATATGGAACTTTTAATATTAAAAACAAACAAGCAAGCCCAGCCCAGATTTAAAAAGTAAAGCAAAAGTAATGCATTACTTTGCATAAAAAGTAACGAAGTAATGCAATATTGCATTACTTTTAAAACCAACTTTCCCCAACACTGGTTTTGTGTGTTTGATCATGTGAGGAGACTCACGTCATTCTCAGATGTGCCACAAACATTGCAGCACTTGCACTCAATGCACTGCCAGCGGTAAGTCTTCACAGCTGCCATCATCACAGCAGTGAACTGCAGGCACGAAGGATGTCCTAAGGAGGGATTAGAGAAAAATGCCACATGTGAATTCTGTGCTTCTCAACATGGAGGTTTAGAGATTGTTCTGTCTCTCTGTGTCAAACCTGAACGTCCACAGTCAGAGCAGGACACCAGTTCCTCCGACTGGCCTGTTTTCTGGTTCATGTTGGAGTCGCCCAGGCAGAAGTCACAATAGTCATTGGGTAATGCCAGGCCATTTGGTCCTTTCTTAGGGGCTGTAAT
>JAFVLL020024469.1:0-14795 GCA_021397915.2 Tor tambroides | reverse complement strand
AGAGGCTTTTATTCAAAAGAAATATCAAAATAAAGTGTCCAAAGGGGGAAAAGTGTCCAAAATAAACAGGGGATCTGGTGTCCTCGTCATGCTGCAAGGTTTGTGAAGGAGGGGCAGTGTTCGAGGAGGAAGGGTCCAGGTAAGGGGCGGAGTCCGGTGGCCGCACGCGCTCCCCTTTGAGGTTCGGGGCGCGAGGGGTGGCGGCTTCATCTCAACGGCTTCTTCCCTGGCCCACGACGCTTGCGGGGATTCCCTTACCCGGCCTCCAGGCCCGTCGGCGGCTTCATGGGAGCGTCCTAAATCCGGACCACGGGTCCGGCAGCTCGCGGCTCTTGGAGGCGCAGGAGTCCCTCTACGCACCCTTCCTGGACCCACGAGGACACCAGCGTGCATGCACGGGAAAGAGACCGGTCTCCCGAGGAGAGGCGCGCTCGGCATATATATCAGCGGCGGTGATGAGGCTCCATTCACTTCAGGTGCGCCTCATCACACGCCGCCAGACCTGGCTGTTTTCCGCGCCCCTCCTCTCTCACACACCCACTCCCGTCGGGAGCCTGGTGAAGGGCGGCGAATAAGGGACGGGGTGACGATGATAATAAGGGAGGAGGCAGCCAACTCGTCACATTATATATATATACATATATAGGCCTATACACACACACACACACACACACACATTACATAAATTGTATATATATATCTAAATAAAAATAGACTATAGATATACAGTATATGATCCAACGTAACCAGTAACTAACTACTTGAGTAGTTTTTTTATCCAATACTTTTTTACTCTTACTCAAGTAACTATTCAGAATATTACTTTTTCTTTTACTTGAGTAAATGTTTTTATAAGTACTTTTACTTTTACTTGAGTACAGTTTTTGGGTACTCTACCCACCTCTGTTTATCTCACAATTCAGACTTCTTGCAGTTCTGAGTTTATATCTCACCAATTGCATATGAACTCAAAACTGTGAGCAGTAATAAGACTCATGGATGATGGGTTGAGAAGATCATGAGATATAAACTCACAATTCTAAGAAAGGCCCAAATTGTGAGATATAAACAGAATTGTGTGAAATAAACTCTCATAAAAAATCTCATGCAATTCTGTTTATAGCTCACAATTCTAACTTTTTTCTTCTCAGAATTGCAAGATTTTTTTTCTGTCAGAGATAAGAGGTTGGGAGATAAAAAGTTGTAATTCCCTTTTAAATTCTTCTTCTTCTTCTTTTTTTTTTTAATCCATGGCAAAAACAAGCTTATAGGAATCCTTTTAGAATGAGTTAACCTAAATTTGCTAAAAAAATAGTAAAGTAATAGTTTTTTAAAAAAAAACAACACATAAAACCACCATGAATACAAATGTTTTGAACTATATTTCTCCTTTTTCTAATCTCATCCTTTTTTGTCATTGACTCAGACTGCTCCACTACAGACTGCTCAGTGTCTGCTAGGTATTATTTCAACAGATGCCATTCCATTTAAAGTCCGCTGTGCCCACGCACCTTCAGCTGAAATAAAGTGAAGATCACACCAGAGCTTGAATTTGGACGGGGAAACACAAAGAGACACTTTATAGAGCTTTTCAAGCCTTCACAGCATTAGCATTTTGCCTTATTTTGGGCATGCCGATATTCAATCGTCCAATTCTTCTGAGGACGAGCGGAATACTTCACTTCCTCCGAACCGTCCGAAGCGTATGGCTCTAAGATAACGAGTGGAATTGTTTCTAATTAGCATGATGCTAAGCCTTATGATTGGTTCTCATCACGAGATTGTGCGGGAGATTGAGTTCAGAACAGAACGTAATGGGGATACAGTAGCTCCCTCTTCAAGTCGGTTCCCGAGCAATCATAGCCTAAATTTGCTTTGATGGAGTTTAGACTGTAATTAAATCGCTAATCATAATTGTTTCCTGGTTCTCCTGCCCTGTTTCGTGGATCTTGGGATGTTTATGGGATCATTGTAATTGCCAAACACATGCTGCCACTCGAGGAACTGAAAATTAGCCAATTTTGGCGAGCCGGGGTTGTTTTCTCCTTGTTTGCCTCTGATTAGCTGCCGGCTCAAACTGCCCCGTAGATTCATGGGAAGGGATGACAAATAGATGAAGAGAGGGGTGTTTTCTCCAGCAACCATGCCAGGTATCGGTTTCCTTCGTTCTGTCTCACCCAGCGGCTCATTTGCATCTTAATTAGGAATTATAACAAGACTCACAATATAAGGATAATGCACTTATGCTGCATGGCGAAATTTCGCAAGCACCCACAATGCACCTGGAGCTATTTAATTTGAAGGACAGTTGGAGCATCTATCAGGAGTTGAACTAAAAAAAAAATAAAATAAATGAATGAAACAAAAGCATTCATCAACCACTAAAGGTCAAAGTCAAGCAAAGTCACTTCCATTAGCACACTGACCAGCAAGTCCAGACAAATGCACCATGGGAAATAAGTATTAACCTCACCGACAGCCTTGCTGCTTTGAGAAACATGTGTAATCATGTAGGCAATTCAGGCTTGCAAACAAGCGAATTAATGTGGACTTGCAAATAAGTTTGGAGCGTGTAAATGAATAGGTTTGTGTTATCTGTCAGGTGTGCGCTTGGGTGTCTTTGCGAGATAGAGCGCGGGCTTCCACCTGTTTTAATTTCAACTTAAGCAGATTACGGCCTGTTTATACATGCCGAGGGGTGTTCATTAACAATGGCTGGCTTAGAGCTTGTAACTGAGCTGCTGTCGCTATCAAACCATATGTAAAATAACTAAGCAGAGCAGTTCAACTAATCAAACTGATGAGCGTAAAGTACTATTATTGGAGAATAACTAGTAGAGGAAAGAAGGGGAGTGTTGGGAAGAGAATGCTAATGTTGTTGATTTGCATGTTACAGAGAAGGCTGTGCAGCTGCCTTTTTTACAAAATCGTATAGTGAAATAGTATGCAATATAGCAAATATTGCAAACTGTAGCTAGATTGTGGTCACATGACCTTATTATGCTGCAAGTTTACAATGTATTGCATGTGTACACAGTATTACTGTACAAACGTTCGGGGTAAGTATGATTTTTTAAAATTTAAATAAATATATTTATAGAGCAAGGATGGATTAAATTAATCAAAAGTGACAGTAAAGACATTTTTAATGTCAAAAGATTTTTTTTTTTAAATAGATGCTATTATTTTTTAACTTTTGTTGATTATAGAATCCTTAAAAAATATTATGGTTTCAAAAATAACTGTTTTCAAAATTGATAATAGTAATAATAATAAGTGTTTCTTGAACAGCTAATCAGCATATTAGAATAATTTCTGAATGATCACGTGACACTGAAAACTGGATTAATGATTCTGAAAATTCAGCTTTAATCACAGGAATAAATTACATTTGAACATATATTCGAATACAAAACATCTATTTTAAATTATAATAATTTTTCACAATATTACTGTTTTTGCTGTATTTTTAATAAAATAAATGCATCCTTGGTGAACAGAAGAAACTTTACTCAAACACAAAAAAAATCTTCAAAATATATTCAAATAGAAAAGAGTTTTCTTTTGAATATTATTGTTTTAAATTTGAAATTGCGGTTCCTTTATTTATTTCTTAGCGGGCAAATATTCAGTGAAGTAACTGAGTGTTATAGCAATATTTTTAGTTCTAATATTCCAAAAAACAGCCAGCCTATGTTTTTGACAGACGTGATAACGTGCATAAGGGATGAAATATGGCTGATTTTTTTGTGATTATAAAATATGCTGGAGACGTTAAAAATTATTTTTGCATAGTTCATTATACTTATTTTACAAAATTAAGTTTATTTTGGCTTAAATAAATGACATGTGACTGACATCCTTGGCTTTTCAAAAATGTTACATTCAGCTGTTGCAAAATCAGTTCATTGACTTTTGAAAATCAAGCTGTTTTTTTAATCAGTAAAGGAGTGTCTCTGATGCTCAAAGTTGTTTTTATTGTCTCTTGTAACAAAAATCTTTCATTTAAATTCATGAAAATGCAGATCCTGTTGTAAATAATAGTGAAAAATTCACTGTTCCATTATTACCCCAGATTTTGACTTATACATGGTTATCCAAAATGTTCTATAACTTCAAAACAGAATGAGAGGCACTCAGCATCTAGTGTGCATCTTAACCCGGCCGTGAGGTCCTGCTCCTGCTCAAACACACACCGGGGCTGTGGAGACCAGAGCTAGCGCTAACCGAGAGAGACAGACAGAACGTGGCAGCCAGAAGGTGCTAACGGAGACGGTCAAATGTACAGAGACTCATTAGGAGAAGGTGCCAGAGGGGCAGCAGAGACAGACCACTACTCTTTGTGTGCATTTAAGAGTACAAATCCTTTGCTTGTGCCAAATTAACCATGAGATGTATTATTGTGTCAGCCCTGCACCTGGCCGCTCGCTGATCCTAATTTACAGTCCAGGGAATTAAAGAAGGTGACCCGTTCACCCCTGCAGTGTCAGTCTCACTAATGGTGGCCGACATCCACCTCCAAACTGGACATCCGCTCCGGCACAAGGAGATGGAAAGGGAGGCAGAGAAACATGGTAATTTCCGCTGTCACTAAGTGAAGTCAGCGAGAACATTTACACATCCACTAACAAAGACACACTCTCAAAACTTCATACTAGATTGGAATCACTGAGAGAACTGTAGAATAAAAATACACTGCTGCTCAAACATTTGGAGTTTGTGTATTTGAGTTAAATTTCTTCTGCTCACCAAGGCTGCATTTATTTTATAAAAATACTGCAAAAACAGTAATATTGTGAAAAATTATTATAATTTAAAATGGATGTTTTATATTTGAATATATGTTAAAATATTATTTATTCCTGTGATGCAAAGCATCTTTCCCCAAGTCTTCAGTGTCACATGATCTTTCAGAAATCATTCTAATATGCTGATTTGCTGCACAATTAATATTTTTGTGAAAACGGTGATACATCTTCCATTTTCATTTTACTTTTAGTTATTTTTTTTATTATTATTATTTTGTTGTGTTTTTGTAATTTCTGTAGTTTTTTTAAATCAGATATGGTATAAATTTTAATTAATTTTTATTACATTTTTAGTTTTTTTTCATCAACTACATTGAAACTTGTTTTATAATAACCCTGAATAAAAGTATTACGTTCTTTCATAAATAAATAAATAATACATTGATTGATTGATTGATTGATTGACTGATTGTACTGACCCCAAACATTTGAATGTAGTATATACTTTTTTATTTAATATGACAAATTCATATTAAATAAAAATAGCTTGCTAAAACATGCAGTCTAATCATAAATGCACCATTTTATCTCATGTGTGTGTGTCCTTTGTGTTTCAGTATGACATTATTAGCTTAGCACCTGCTAACATCATGATGTACCTGAAGCACAAATTGGTTTCAGTGTGCCGGAGGAGTCAAGTCTCTCGACAGTCTGTCTCGTGAGACGCCAGCGTCTCCTCCTGCAATCCCCACAGGGTGCACAGCAGAAGATCCTGCTGTTCCCGAGGATCTAAAGACCTCGGCGGGGTTTTTGGAAATATCTCAAACTCCTCACAGAGAACTCAAAGAGAATCCGGACCCACCGGTGTGAGCTGTCACCTCCTACTACCACTGTAATCCTCCTGCTCTGCTATCTCTGCTTTACTCAGAAAAATTAAGCAAACCCCCTCACTGCAATGTGCTGTTGCATTTAAAAGGCTCATATCTGGAGGAATCAAATTATCTTTGATCTTTGAGATAAAAGAGTTTGATGCACTATGAAAACATACTGTAACTCATACTGTAACTTACAAAACCAAAACTTCCTTCCTAGTGAAATTAGAGCATTTACTGAGACTAAAGCAAACAAAAATTACTCGTTTTGCCTGCTGGGAAACATGTCCCACCCTCAAGTGCTATTATAGAAAACAAAATCTAAATGAAATGAAATGAAATTAAAACTGCAGGAAAAAAAACTGAAATTAAGAATAAATGAAATTATATTAAGTGAATTAATGTGTAATATATATATATATATATATATATATATATATATATATTAGTGCTGTCAAATGATTAATCACGATTATCGCATCCATAATAAAAGATTTTATTTACATAGTATAATGTGTATACTGTGTATATTTATTATGTATAAATACAAACACATGCATGTATATATTTAAGAAAGATAAGTTATGTTTATGTATTAAATATATTTATATATAATATAAAATATAAGAATGAATATATAAATGTATAAATGTAAATATTTTCAAAATATATACTGTATGTGTGTATTTATATATACACACATAATAAATATACACAGTACACATACATATATAATGTAAACAAAAACTTTTATTTTGGATGCGATTAATCGTGATTAATCGTTTGACAGCACTTATATATATATATATATATATATATATATTTATATTTGTGTGTGTGTTTGTGTGTGTGTGTGTGTGTATATATATATATATATATATATATATATATATGCTCACTTGTAGTGGTAATGTTCACTTCCTTATTTTTCTCTTCTTTCCTTCTTTCTTTCCTTTCCTCATTTTGTTCCATAAACTGGACATGCCGTGATCACTGTTCATTAGTTTGTTACAGCAGCAAAGCTTATCTTTTCAGTGCCTTGAACCGTGTGACCTTGGCTGCCCCACCGAAAATCCACTATTGACATGAGTGGCATGTTAAACAAGTAAGAGGCTTAGCAAACGCTGGCCCGATGCAATTCTGTATGTGTTATTGAATCTGTTCTGAATCAGAACATGAAATCACTGTGTAGTGGCAACAATCTCACTGGCAGCCGACTGTCAGACTTCATCGCTGTCTGAATATCTCACACTTACTGAGGTTATGTAACATTCAGATTTTCTATTCTTCTTCTTCCTGTCAGAGTTGAGCAAACTAAATGTGGGTCTGAAATTGTTAACTGATAACTCAATTTGAATTTCTTGTATAGCACTTCTATCTAAAAGTGTTTTTTCTGCAATATGTAAGTTTGCAAAAATATTCCCAAAAAAAAAAAAAAAAGAAATTAAACAAAACAAACCATGCCAATTTGTAGCATAATATTTGAAACAACACAACCACAAATAAGATTTAAAGCTTGACAGCCTCCAGTCACTATTCACATTTACTGACATTCTGTTATCTTTGTGCTCTAAAAAAAAAAAAGAAAGTCACTTCAACTAAAGTTTGCAGCATATTTTTTTTAACAAAAAATGAACATTTTCTGAACATTTACTCACCCTCATGCCATCCAGTATGTAGATGAGTTTGTTTCTTCATCAGATTTGTAGAAATCTAGCATTGCATCACTTGCTCACCAGTGGATCCCCTGCAATGAATTGTGAATGGGTGCCGTCAGAATGAGAGTCCAAACAGCTAATAAAAACATCACAATAATCCAGCCTATAAATTAACATTTTGTGAAAAGTTGCATGCTTGTAAGAAACAAAACCATCAAGGCTTTTTTTTTTTTTTACTTCAAACTGTTGTTTCCTAAAATATGAGCCTATAATCAATAATATTGCTTTCTCCAGTGAAAAAGTCACCTAATCTGAACCAGGAGAGAAATATGTACAATCAAGCACTGTTTACAAGCCAAAACTACTCTAAACAAATGTGTGTGTGAACTGTGCTGCAAGAGAACAACAGGGGATAAACTTTTTTCACTGGAGGAAGCGTTATTATGGATTATGGATCTGAATTTTGGCCAGAAGTGATGTTTCAAAGTTAAAATGCCTTAATGATGGATTTATTATTATTTTTTTCTTACAAACATGCAGCGTTTTGCTCCATGAGACATTAAGTGATGAACTGGAGTGGTGTGGATTACTTGTGGATTATTGTGATGTTTTTATCAGCTGTTTGGACTCTCATTCTGACGGCACCCATTCACTGCAGAGGATCCATTGGCGAACAAATGATGGAATGCTAAATTTCTCCAAATGTGTTCAGATGAAGAATCAAACTCATCTACATCTTTGATGGCCTGAGGGTGAGAACATTTTCAGCAAATTTTCATTTTTGGGTGAACTATTCCTTTAAGCAAATATGTGTAAATGAATTAGCCATAGAATGAGATATGTATTCATTCCTAGTCTGCAGCACTGGCAGTCCAGAGGGTGCGAGTGACCCCAGTAAGTTACGGCCTCATAAGACGTCTGCATATATTTAGTGAGAGGAGATCGTTGGCAAACAGCGCAGCCCCAGTCGACCCAATCTGATTTATGAGTTTGTTCCAGCTGGCCCACACACAACCTTGACTCGCCAGCATATCATTGTTGTAACCCTTGCTGAGAGTAACACACAGCTTCATGGTGTGAACGTCTTCTTGGAGGAACTGAGGACAGCCTGATGTATATTGTGAAATAAAGTGGCATAAACTTTCTCAACACGTCTGGCTGTTATATGCAATACCATGAGCCTGCCAGAAAAACAAAGTTGTGTTGAGGTTCCCGGGCTGATACTTCGAGCACTTCCAAGCAAGAACTAGTTACTCTGTTTGCCAAAGTGTGCAGGGTTCTTGGCTTCAAATCTCTGAAAACATATTCAAGAGTTTGGTCTGAGATACTCAGGAGCAAGTAAATGAGATAACCTTGAACATACTTGCATTTTCTGCTTTGTTTTCTGAGTTATATCTGATTTATGTGCCCCTAAAAAGATGTATAATGATATATAATGATTCGCTGCTATTTGCAATACTTTTAAAAAGTTTGGTGTTGATACAATTTACTAATGTTTTTGATAGAAGTATCTTATGATGACCAATATTGCAGAAAAATAATCAAATAAAAATTTTATTTGAACAAAAATACAGTAAAAATAGAATGTGAAAATTATTACAATTTAAAATACCTGTTTTCTATGTGAATATATTTTAAAATATATTTTATTCCTGTGATCAAAGCTGAATTTTCAGCATCATTACTTCATTCTTCAGCATCACACAATCCTTCAGAAATCATTCTAATATGCTGATTTGATACGCAAGAAACATTTCTTATTATTATCAATATTAACAGTTGTGCTGCTTCCTATTTTTGTGGAAACTCTGATCATTTTTTTCAGGATTCTTCAATGAATAGAAAGAACAGCATTCATTTTAAATGCCTTTTCTGTCACTTTGGATAAATTTAATGCATCCTTGTTGAAAATCAAAAAGTCTCAAAAGTAAGTAATGCATGATTAGGATCATTTCAATTCCACAATAAAAGAGTTTCTGACTTTCTGTAGATGTGTTTACTGCTCAAGTTCTGAGAACATTTGCGTTTTTTTTTTTTTTTTTTTTACTTCTTTCAGAAACTGATGATGGTGATGTTAAAAATGTATTAACGTGACGTCTGAATATGCTCCAAACACAAGTCATTATGCACTAAATGGCTTCTCCAGGACATGTTGTGGAGTCTGCAGAGAGTTTTAGCCATCAAGCTATCAGAGGGGCTGAACTCAGTAGTAAATCTATATTTTTGCTATCATTAATCTTTGTGAACATATTAATGCCGTCGAGATGTAATATGCATGTGATGAAGCTCTGCGGCCTCCTACACGGCTTATACTTTTTTTCCATTTCAGAAGCCTTTGCATTAGTAGTAAATTCAGGCTGTTTATGTTTAAACACATTTCTCACATTACATCTGAGCTATGATTAATCACCAGTCCCTGAGACGTGTTTAAGGTATGTTTGAAGTAATTATACCGGTTGTTGTGACAAGTACCCTGCTTAAGAGGTTCAACATGCTGAAGAACATCTCCAACACATTCCTCCATATTTTCAAATGGAGAACCTATTTGTCAATGCAATGCTATCTAAAATCTGATGAAAATGGAGAAATACAAGGCACAATGTTGTTGAAAGTCAAAACCATCAGCAAGCCACAATTTATTCAAAACATGCACATAAAAAGATGACATTCATTTTGGTGGAACTACTTTCAGAATGTATTTAAGTGATCGAAAAGGACAGTAAAGACATGCATAATGTCACAAAAAGATCATTATTTCAAATAAATGCTGTTCTTTTGAACTTTCTATTCATCAAAGATTCTTCAAAACTAAATTGTGGTTTCCACAAAAATATTAAGCAGCATAATTGTTTTCAACATTGACAATAAGAAGAAATGTTTCTTGAGCTGCAAATCAGAATATTAGAATGATTTCTGAAGGATCATGTGACACTGAAGACTGCAGTAATGATGCTGAAAATCACAGAAATAAATTACATTTTAAAATATATTATTTAAAATTGTAATAATATTTCACAATTTTATGCTGCAGTTTTTATTCAAACAAATGACCTTAATGAGTATAAGAGAGTTCTTTCAAAAACATCACAATCCTACAACCCCAAATTTTTGAACAGTACTGAAAATCTATTAATATTGTATGAACACAAGATACTGTGTAGCATAGAGAGATACTGAGGCTTTTTAACAGCTGAATAGACATTTAAACCATAATCTAAAACGTTTTATGAACCTAAGTCTGGCCATTATATCTGTCCTTTCACTACATTTTCATTGTGTTATCATATAAGCACCCATAAATGGTAAGCTAAAACAGAACAAACTCTGGTTGGTCACTTTACATGTCAATCAAATGGTGTGTAAGTGGGTGGTTCTTACATAAGCTTCAAAGTGGTCCAGATGGGTTCTGTGTGACTAATATGGATCTTTACACCACTTTCAGTGATAGTATAAGAGGATGGCATGAATCTACACAAGCAAACCACTGTTCTAGCATCTTCTATTGATTAATCTCTATTTTGCTTGTGAGGTTTTGACCTCAAACCGATTCAAAAATCAGGATTTTAGGTGCATAATCCCTCAGGCTTTCTCTGTAACTCCTCCACTCTTTCATACCTGATCTCCTCTACATTTTGCTCCTCCACACTCTCCTCTGGTCTGTTTTTGAGGCTTTCCCAGAGCATCACTAGCTTTTCGCAGAACCATTAGAGGCTGTCCTTGCAGAGTAAAAGAACTAAAAAAATTACACATGTGATTGCAAAGCCCTTTTGTATGGAGAGTACACACATTTGCATCACTGAAAGTCAACATGTCTACGTGGGGACGCCATCAAAGTGCTCCCATGCCTTTAAATAGATCTCTATTTACACAGCAATTAAGTAGACGCCTCAGTCAGTTCTTGCTCACATACTTTGAAAGAAAACAAGTGTTTTTTAATGTCATTTTGCAGATGGGAACATGATTGAAAGCAGTATTTAATTTCATAGCCTGAGGGCGTTACACAGCTCTACAAATTTGATCAAGTAATAATAGTACCCAATTGGACAATATGACTCAAATTGAGAATTTTACTCCCCCCTAACGGCAAAAGTTGTATTACTTGTAATTGATATTTTGTCATAATAATGCCTTAAATGAGTTGTAGAAAAATCAATTTTGCATTTCATAATAATAATAATAAAAAATGCTAAGATTGTTATTCTTTGGAGGAAAAGGTTTGGAAGTCTAAAACAGCAAAATAAAGTACATTTGCTCGGAAGAAACTGCATGTGGGACCTGGCTATACAAAACTCACCATCCCAATGCTTTATGGGTGTTTTTTTTAGGAGGTCTCTAAAGTTTTCTGGGTGTTTTTGGTCTTCTGTGTTTGAAGACCTGAATTGACGTAAAGCCCGGCATTGATGTAATACATTAATAACATAAAAAAGGTTTCTTTTTTAAATAATGCATAGAATAGTAAAACATTTGCTGGAGCATTTTAAAATAAATATTGTTCTCTTGCAACCTCTGTAAAATTAACGAGGTTTTTATTTATTATTCCATTGCATACATACAAAACTATTTTGAATCAATGTGCATTTAATCATAAGAAACAATATGCTTATTTTCCTCTTCTATGTTATTATATTATATTATTATTATGGTATAACTCTGGCACTGGTTTATTGTTTCTCATTGTTTTCTCATATTGTCCCTGTATATAGCGCAAGTAAGTAGGTAAATAAATAGCATAAATTTAAAAAAAAAATAAAATAAAATAGAATTAATGAATTTTTAAATAAATGGACTTTTTGGGTGAATTAAAAGGATAAAAGGTTAAAGGTTTGTTGAAATGAACCCCCAAATATGAATGACAGTAGCTAATAATGACACTTTAGCCCTAAACATCACTTATTGTCTAGTAGGAAGGGAGCAAGATAAAACCCAGTCTGGGTAAATGGAGTAAAAGCAGCATTTCCATCATCCTGAGCTATCCTGTCCTCTTTTGCCATTCTGTTTCAGGAAATTTAGAGCTGCCGCTCCAGAAGTGCTCTGACAGCTCTAGATTCTCTCATAAACGACAGGCCGGCCCTCAGCAGAGAGGCTCGACTAGATAAAACTTCAATAATAAATCACTGCTTATGCACTTTGTTACATTTCTACACCATCGGTTTTGGCAAAGGTCTTTAATTTTTCATTCCAGACTCATTTCCTGACGGTGCTAACATTTCCAGAGCACCAAGTGTATTCAAGCGTACGCTATGCTTTCTCGCAACATGACGTGTCTGCCATTTTAATGGCTCCCATCCGACTCTAATCATTCCGTCGTATTCTCGGAGATTTGCAACCTGGAGCTTAAAAGCCGTGGACTGAATTTCTGCATCTGTGACATCTACCTGTCAATGAGAGAGTAGCCATGGCGCAGAGATTCAATTGATTGACTGCTATTAGTTGGGTCGTGTCGAACATGACGCCAATTATGATAAGCGTTAATGCAGCGTACGGTAATTGCAGACAGGCTATAATAGCTACTGTGGGAACCACAGCCATGTTGCATGGAATGACAGCTACATGAAGGTGGAAATGAAATGCTTTGTTAACCGATGAAGGTAATAACCCATCTACATGTGTTTTCCACCTGACTGGCTCTCGTGACGGAGTGATGGTATAGTACAGCGACGTATGTTGTGATACAATCAAAGCCTCTCCATCAATTCATTTTCTTTTTTAGAAGATTACCAAGACGTTTTGTCTCGCTTTGCATCACAATATTCTCCTGCTTGAGCGAGTATGCATATTCTTATTTAAGGTTTAACTAATGCTAAACAGTTTTGTCACACCTCTGCTCAGCAACAGATGTTTGGAAAAGTTGGCGAACAGAAGTGCCATTAGTGCATTCTGAGCGTTTATGCCGTGCATTGAACATATGTCTCCATAACATTGCCATCTTCAAATCCCAGAAAGGACGTAAGGAAGCGTAAAACTTTCCTTTAGTTCTTCATAAACAAGTCTGCATTGCTCACAATAATAAATTTTCCATTATGCAACATTCTCAAAACAGTATTTCTGCATCAGAAGCATGGCTTTGTAATTGCAAATCAGTGATTTCGAGTATTGCATCTCAGCATTGCATTCGATATGTAGGCAAAAGTGTTTCACTTTCATCCACCAAAGGATGTTTTCATGATACCTCCTCTCAGAATGAAGTGCATCCTCTCTTCTTGATTTCCCGTGGGTGCACTGCAAGTAAACAAATTTAATTAAGTCAATTTGCTATTTTATTTCAGTTTTGACTTCTTAAAACACCATATGTGCATACAGTATCCGTGTATGTGATTTTGAGGCATAGCAATTGCGAGATGCGATGACAAATGTCATCACTCATGTCTTGTGGCAGCCCTGTAATGGGATAAAGAATCGGTGACAAGATGCATAAATGGCCAAGTGACAAATATCTTCTCCAGACAGACAGACAGACGTGTTGACATTTCAGGTTTAAAATGCCCAAGCTTCTAGAATCCTTCTTGCACGGCTGAGAAATGTGTGTTCGCTCTCATTTGTGAACCTAATAGTCCCAGAAAAGCAGAACAAGAAGCAGCTGAATACATTCATTTCGTTTCATGGGCCGAGTGAAATAATGGACCCAGTCGCTGAATGCCTGAGGATATTGACATATTGCTCACGGGCATAATTCAGCACAACTGGAGACTGTTTTAACCAACATTGCTATTATTCAGATGGGCCAGTAAATAAATTAATAAAATCTTGAATTACACACAGTACCTTAAAGTTAACTTGAAATATTGTTTGTAACACTTCACTTGGACATATGTACATGTGAAACAGGATGTGGTAACACTTTATTTTAATGTGTCCTTGTTGCACGTTACATGTACTTACTATTATAATAACAATAAACTGTGCATAATTACATGTAAGTAATTAACACAAACCCTAATCCTATCCCTAACCATTTAGTAAGTACATCTAGTTAATTAATATTACTTAGTACTTAAATGTACAATTGGGGAAAGGGAAGTGGTGTGTGGCCAAGTATGGTGACCCATACTCGGAATTTAACCCATCGGAATAACCCATCCAAGTGCATGCACACAGTAGTGGACATACACCCGGAGCAGTGGGCAGCCAATGCTGCGGCGCCTGGGGAGTAGTTGAGGGTTCAGTGCCTTGCTCAAGGGTCTCACCTCAGTCGTGGTATTGAGGGTGGAGAGAGTGCTGGTTATTCACTCCCCCCACCTACAATCCCTGCCGGACCTGGGACTCGAACCCACGACCTTCGGGTTATAAGGCCAACTCTCTATCCATTAGGCCACGACTGCCCCTCGTGCTGTATTGCACTGTATAATGGCGCTTTTCCACTGCATAGTACGGCACGGTACAGTTCAGTACGGCACGCTTTTGGGGGGTTTTCCACTGGTTACAGTACCTGGTACTTTTTTTAGTACCACCTCGGCCGAGGTTCCAAGCGAGCCGAACCGTTACCAAAACGTGACGTGTAAATGCTGCTGATCACTGAT